>WAAG01055758.1:70908-137248 GCA_013390105.1 Tichodroma muraria | reverse complement strand
CAAGACCCAGGGGAAATGGGGCACAAATCCGGGGGAAAAAAAAAAAAAAAAAAAAAAGGCAGCCTAAAAATCCAAACCCTAAGAAAACTCCACTCTAAACCCTCTTGTGTGTTCAAGATACTAGAAGGTATCAGGGCTCATGGTCAGTTACTGTGCAAAGGGGTGTGCTCCAAGGCTGATGGAGAATCATCCATATGTTCCTGGGCAACTCCTTGGCACATCCAGTCTCCCAGGCGTGTCACCCAAACCCAGGCACACTCCTGGAGCAGGCACTGCCACATCCCTAAGTGCACAAATCCATACTTTTCCCTGGGATTCCCCTTTGGCAGGTGATGCAGCTGACTGCTGCTGGCTGCTCCACCAGTGCCCCTTTCCCCTCAGATCTGGGACACAGCTCCTCACAGGCCAGTTAAAGAGCAGGATGCATCCTCTTGATGGAGGGTTTGTTGGAAGGGGAGGACACCACAAACACAGAGTACCCGAGTTACATGAAGGGATCTTGCTTGGCTCTTTGTACACACATCCTCGTGTCAGAGCCCTGCAGAAAAGCACTGCTGGGAGCTCCGTCTTCTGTGCCTGGAAGGAGGGAAACTGAGGCACGGGAGCTGGGTGAGCAGAGAGCCTGTCAGTGCAGAGAACAAGGCTGGGCCCCAAGGCCACCAGCAGCATCTTGCTGACTGCTCCTGCCAGAGCATCCCTGTGGAGCAGAGATCCCATCCCCATTAAGGGATAGGCAACCAGGACAGAGATGTGCCTTAGATGTTTAAATGGCAGTTACAGCAAATGAAGAGCTACAGGAAAGCAAAGGGGTGCACCACTGCCAGGAGCTTTCAGATTCACCCACTTTGGCATAAAATCCACCTTGGCCTCCCAGGGATCTGAGCACATGTTGTGCTGCAGGGGTTTGGTGGAACTCTGAACCCCACAAATAAAAATCGCTCCCCGGGAGTTGGCAGGGTTAAGAGTTCAGCGCTGGTTGAGCTTGGGAGCTCCAGTCCCAGGAGTTGAGGCACTGTGTGAGTGTCAAGAAGGTCTCAATTCAGACCCTGGCCTGAGGGACATGGTGCCAGAGCCAGCAAGGGAGAGCAGGGAGAGGGAAGAGATGAAGAGCAGGAAATCAGAAATCATTGCTCAGAAAACAGCAGAGAAGGCCATAGTCAGGGTCAAGCCTGAGGCATCATCCCACCCCTACCTGAGTTTTGCACCCACTCCTCTGCTTCTTAATCATCTGTTATTTGAGGGCGAGATCTGTTTTATTAGGGAAAAAAAAACCAAAACAAAACACCTTTTATCTGGGTGATTTGCTCTGAGGTGTGTCCAAGACGGGAGGAATCCAAGTTAATAATTATCTGTCAGTGCAGTAGATGGAAAGTGGATGGATTGAGAAGGTCACAAGGCTGGCGATGAGGGATGGGATTGCAGCACAAGGTGCCTGTGAGTAGGATTTGCTCCAGCGGTGTTCTGAGAACCAGGTGAGGAGGTGGCAGCAGAGGAAGCATTTCTCAGTGGTCCTTAGCAGTGAGGAGGAACTCAGTGCTGGCAGGAGGTCAAAAGGACCTGTACCAAGACCCAGCAGGGAAAACAGAGACACGCTTACAAGTGGAGCCAGGCCATACCCCCAGAACCCATCAGAGGGGATGGAGGGACAGAACTGGGCAATGCACACAGCTCACCCTCACCCACACTGGATGAATTTGCTCTTTGCAGTCGCCACAGAAGTCTCTCACTGCCAGCCCCAAGGAGACGTCACCGCTGAGGTTATCAGTGCCAAAGGAAGGGCGTGGGTCAGCCAGGGAGATGTGAGGAGCCCCGCGTTCCTCAGGTGGCCTTTGGGCAAACACAGCGGCTGGGCATGGAGCTCCTTCCTCCCGGGCCCTGTTTACAGAGCTGCTGGGCCCGGCCTGGCTGTTATCACTGCTAAGAGCACAGATAGCGCCATTAATAAGCGCACTGCTGGTAGCAGAGGGGCAAACATTGCTCCTAACACTTACCAGCTCTCTCCCAACCTCTGAGTAAAGGCAGCTTCTCCAGGGCAGTGATCTCTGTGATTGATCCAGTGAGTCGGACTCACCTTCTCCTGCACGCTTGCTTACTTAATGACTTAGTTAAACTTGTGTCAATACATTCCAGTAAAATAGCTGCTCTTCTTCAAATTAAGGACCAAATAGGAAGGATTAACCCATCTCCCACAGCTTTAAAACTCCTCTGGGTTCAACTTCACCTCCAAAGCCAAGACAGAGCAAGTCAGGCTAGGAAGGATGCCTTATCTTTGCAACACAGATGCCCAGTTCCATTGACAAAACTACTGAAGTACAGCAGGCACCAGCATTTTATTTCAGACCCATCTTTGAAGCAAAACCCTCCAATTTCAGCCAAACTTTAGGATACATTTAGAAGGATACATTAGGGATAATCCTTAGAAGGATTACATTTAGGATACATTAGAAGCCATGAGTCTTCTATTTCCCACTTTTGTATGGCCACCCCGACTTAGGATCATAGCAGTGAAAAAGAGCAGGTTTGTTAATGCCTTGCACAGAAATAGTTGGCTTTGGCCAACAAAGAGGCCACAAAATGGCTCTTGGGATATCCCAGTTCCCTGCTGATCTCTGGAACAGAGTCTGGAAAAGAGCCAGGCCCCTCAAAGAGCTCAATTGTACTCAGGGGATCTCAAAACATGAAAGCAAGGAGCAAGGACATCCAAGCAGGCTGTCCAGACAGGCTGGAGATGCTGATGCTTTGGGGGAAGGCAGAACAAATTCAGCCATGGGTATTCATGAACACCTGCCCTGACTGGAGCACCTGGGCTCCACCACAGCAGTGCAAGGGGTTGGTCAGTCATTAAACATGACCCTTTTGCTGGCAGACATCAAACAATGGCTGCACCAGCACACACTGGGTGTTCTCACCCAGGAGAAATGGGCCCCTTTCAGTCTTGTTTTCCATCCCTTTCGTCACATCCCCACACACGATAACCTGTGCTCCCCCAACCACTCCTACACCTAATCAGCTTCTTGGGAATTATTTCATGGCTCTGAACTTCCAGCTCATGTGTTTGCCAGCTGTAAGGACCTCAGGGTTTGGGGGTTCATCCTGGGACACACAAGTAAGTCCTCTCCTTCCAAGGAGAGGTCCATCCTCTCCTGATGGACCTTCTAAACACACCAACTCAGAAATGCTGAATCCCTCCTGCCAGCCACAAAACCTGTGGCATCAGCTCACCACAGAGTCCTAAGCCAGAATCAATTTGCCCTGCAAAAGAAGAAGGATCAAGAACAGCACAGCTTGGACTTAAAGCATCCCTGACCACACAAGGCCAAGACTGGGGGGCTGGCAGATGTGGGTCTCACTATGAAGTCAGAATTAGTAGATTGTAGTTATCACCCTCCAAAGCATCACCTTTCTGCCAAAAAGGCATCAAACTGGTGTCATACCTGGAGCAGTGCAGTGGTGGACTGCAAGCTTTGCCTTTTGGGCAAGATCTGTGCCCTGGATAAAAGCAAAAAGATATGGTACATGTGAGAAAGAAAACCTTAGGATCTACCTGAAAACAAGGGAGTGGGGAACTCAAGTGTATTTTGGCCAAGGCAGTGTGGGTAAGCACTCCCAGCACAAGCCTGTGCCAGGAGATTAGCTCTACACCTGCCTGAGCCATGGCACAAATTAGTCACCACTGTTTGTGGTTTTACCAGTTGGCACATCCTGCACCGAGCCCGTTGGTGTGAGGCAACCCAACAGGTGCATAAAGGAGCTGTTCCCCATTGGCTGCCTGTGGCAGATCTGAGAGCTTCCCACTGAGTAATTAATGTAATGACAATAATAGACACAAAGTAAACAAGGTGGAAAGAAAATAAATCAATGGGCTGGGAGCAGAGGCTGCATTTAGTGAGGAGCAGCCCTGACGGCTCCTGTCTGCACCTTGGGCTGTCAGAGTCTCCCGGGCATCCTGGTGGCACTACAGCCCCTGGTCTGAGATCGGCTGCATCCGAGGCTGTGCCAGCTCCTCAGGCAGCAGGAGGCTGCAGGCAGGTAAGGGCTGTGTTTGGCTGCTCCCCACAGCACAGCTATGGGGTCAAGGGCTTGGGTCCCTCTGCGTGCAGCCCTGTCTGGGCACTTGGGTACATCCTGGTGCAGCCTGAACGGGTTTCCTGCTCATTTTTTGGCCTCTAAGCTCCCTTTGGAGCAGTGGAGTTATGGCTCTAGAAGAGAGGAGGGAGTTTGCTCTTCCCTCTGCTACCAAGTTTGGAGAATTTTGGAGAAAAATGGGGAAGATTTTAGTATCAATCTCCACCAAGAGAAGTGCCAAGGAACTCAGGGTTTGGGGGTTCATCCTGGGACACACAAATTAATCTTCTCCTTCCATGGAGAGGTCCATCCTCATCTAATGGACCCTCTAAACTCACCAACTTAGAGAGAAACGCTGAATTCCTGTTGCCAGCCACAAAATCCAGGGGGATCAGCTCACCTCAGAGTCCCAGGGGCAAGGGCAGATAGAGCACCTCTGTGCACATGCAAAAGAAAAGGGAAACACTAAATTTCAATCCCTCCTCAAACAATTTCTCCCCAAGACTACCTATCACAGAATATTTAAGGTTCCCCCCACTCTCAAACACATCTCAGGAGGCTTTTTTTCACTCCAGCCGCCGTTCACTACAACCACT
Source organism: Tichodroma muraria (assembly GCA_013390105.1). Taxonomy (NCBI): domain Eukaryota; kingdom Metazoa; phylum Chordata; class Aves; order Passeriformes; family Sittidae; genus Tichodroma; species Tichodroma muraria. The sequence continues at coordinate 132,587 of WAAG01055758.1, read as the reverse complement.
AGAGCCACGCCCTGGAATGAAAGCATCTTTCCATGTACCAAATCTGTAGAGAGGCTGATATTGCCTGATTGCTTTACGGGAGCAAGATTTCCCTCTCAAGAGCAGTATAGTCCTACCAAGATTTTACCAAAAATGGATGGAAAAGCTCCCAGACTCTGAATGTCTACCTGGGCCAATCCCTCCAGCTCCTCTGTGTCAGTGTCTTCACAGCCTTGTGCTGCAAGAGAAAAAAGAAAGAAAAACAGGTATTAATTGTTTCCCAGTCTCAGCCCACCTGGGCGTGAGTTTGGATCTTCTCCCAGAAACTTATTCCAATCTTTACAGACCTTTTGTTTATTCTCTCCAACTCTGCCACAATTGGTGTGGCCATTCAAGGTGCCTGTAACTCTCAGAGCCCAAAAACTAAAGAGGTTGGATTCATCAACTGAAAATCAAACAGCTCGGAATTTCAGAGCAGGTCTGAGCTTGCTCTTCATTTCCACCTAATCCTTACGGCAGCAAAGGGAAAGGAGAAAACCTGAACCCAGGGCTGGAAAAGCTGTGAAAGGTGAGGGTGGGAATGGTTTGAGCACCTCTGGTCCCAGCAGCTCCTAGTACTGGTGGGGCAGGGCAGAACCATCAAACACCCATTTTAATGCTGGTGTCTCTGGACAGGTTTTGGCAGAAAGGCCTTTCCCCAGTGCCCTGCAATGACTCTGTCCACTGGGAAATTTTTAATGCCTAACCTGGGCCAAAAACCAACCTCCTTTTCCCCTTCACCCAGCTTCTGGAGAAGGAAGGAGAAGCTGCAAAGCAAGGAAGGGAGGTCACCACACAAGTGGCCTTCACAGCAGAGCACACAACCTCCCATCTCATCACATCCCCCCTTTAAACCTCCCCTCTTTTCAATGCAGCAAGTGACTCCCAGGCAGATGAGCCATGTCTGACAAGAAAGTCTCCAGGCCCTGCCATCACTGCAAGAGCAGGTCAGCATCAGCCCCAACAGACACCTCCAAGATCCACTATGAAAAGTTCTGGCTGTACCGTCACTGCTCTTCAGTGCACCAGAGGGACCGGCAAGCTCAGAAGGCTGGGCAACTCTTCTCAGGGCTGCTGGCCATGAACGTGGTGTTTCTGGGCAGTGCCTTCATCAGCAGCATGATCTTCAACAAGGTGGCCATCACTCTGGCAGACGTCTGGATCCTGCTCTCCATCCTCAAGGTCTTGTGCCTGTTCTGGATTATTTACTACCTGCTGGGCACCAGCCGGCAGCCGCACGCGGTGCTCTACCGGGACTCCCACGCTGGAGCCATCTGGATTAGGGGTAAGCTCTGTTTGTATTTCTTCTCTCATGCCTTCTTCCAAAGACTTGGAAGGCAAAGAAATTCTTCCTCTGTTACTAGAAGAGCTAGGAGCCATAGGATACAGCAGTTAGGGTATTGGGAACCTCCCAGTTCCGGTCAGGCTGATGGGCACAGTGGGTGCCACAGAGTGGAACCAGAGCAGCCAGGAAAGCCTGAAACTCAGCTTCCCTTCCGCCTCCAGTCAAACTTTGCTCTCTGGTCCCTTCAGAAAGAGAAATTCAGGCATAACCCCTTTCCAGAACAGCAACTGAGCACCATGGGAAAACCAATGGAAAGATTTTAGGCAGGAGCACTTTGAAAAGTGAGAGGAGAATCACTGTGTTTATCCTCCAAGAGCACCAGTGGACCTATGTCACCGTCATCCTCATTTAACATCGCTGCAGCCTTGTTGCCAGAGAAGGATTCTTACCCATTGAGTCACATCCCAGTGACACCCAGGCTTTCCTGGGAGATTTTCCCTTCAGTATTTGCCCCACTTTAAGAAATTGCCCTTCTCCCAGCAGCTCTGCCTCTGGTCTATCATGGAGTTTTTAATTAGGCACTGTCTTGTTAACTAAGCATGGAGAATCAATTGAAGGAAGCTGCAAGGTACTTGAGTACCTAAAGCTGCAAAGACATGTCCAAGGCAAAAGGGAGAAACAATCAAAGGGTTCCAACTTCTGCAGATGTTACAAGCCTTAGCAGAACTCAGGTTTGATGACTCAGGTGGTCATCTCAGGTTTCCTCCACAAGGCAGAAAGCATCACCCACCATTAACTTACCCCTGTCATTTTGTCAGATTGTACAGAAAAGCCCAAAACCCCCATCATATCTTGTATCCAAGCATAAGAAAATACCTTGCATTTTCCTAACACCTTTTACCAATCAAAGCACACAATCAGGTTCAGGAAAAAGACTCCTTTGTCCTCTTCTCCTAAAATCATGAGAATTCCAGGAGAAAGACTGCCAGCTCCACACAAATCCAAGAAGCCCTCCTGTCCCCAGCCAAGCTCAGATGCTCCAAAGACATGTCTGTGTTTATTTACTGGTCCTTTGCTGTTTGTGCAGGGTCAGTGCTGCTGTTTGGCAGTTGCAGCATCCTCCTGAATGTGTTTCAGATTGGCTACAGCACAATCCTCGTCCACTGCAAATCCAGGGTGGAAATTGTGTTCCCCAGCATTGGAATCCTTTTTATTTGCACCCAGGTACTGCACATTACCCTTCTGGAAGCTTGTTTATTCTCTCTGCCCCATTTCTGGGAGCCCCAGGGTTGGGGGGAAGCTGGGAGATGTGGGAAAGTGAATGAACATGGGGTATTCTTCTGAGCATCAAAAGCATTAAAGCATCACACACCACTTCAAATGCTACCTGCACTCCCTGTGTGCCACGTTGAGAGACAGGAGAGAAAGATTCAAAAATTATCCTAGAAATACCTGACATACCATAGGGTCCAGAAGAATTTACTTTCAAAGCAGAGTAAGGAAAGAGGAGATGAAATTTCAGGTTTTTCCAGAGATGTCTTTGCACCAGTCTGAGCCTCAGCCCCTCTTTGTCTTTGCCAATCCGTCCACCCAACAAAATCCTTTGCACACAAAGATATCTCACACCATTTTCACTTTGTTATTCAACACCAGCCCTCTTCTTTACAGACCCAAAGCCATATTTGAAAAGCAAACTAATTCCCACCTCAGCAGCAAATACCCACATGAACAGGACAGAGGAACACAGAGCTCCAGGATGTGCATTCAGTGCAGTCACACAAATGCTGCCCTTACCCAAGGATGCCAGCACCTGCCTCAGCACTGGGGTGCAGGTGCACACATGTCCCTGCACCCTTGCACAGAGGCAAGTTCGCTCCTGCTTGGACCTGTACCTTCTTGACTACCTGTTCCTTTCCATTGTGTGTGCAGCCAGCTGCCAACTTCCCCCTGCTACTGCTGTTATTGTTCTCCACTTGCAGGCTTACTTTCTGTGGCATCACTCTAAGGACTGCATTCAAGTCCAGCACAATTTCACCAGGTAAAAAACAAGGATAAAAAAAGCCTTCTACTGCTCTCAAGAGACTTTTCCTTCCTGCCTGTGATGTCCTTTATGATTCCTGCTAGAACTGTGTTCATCTGATCCTACACAGACCCTATATTTTGGGTCACACAAGAACCAAACTATGCGTTGCTCAGATTCATCCTCTCTCCACTGATCTGGGCTCACCAGCTTGCTTCAGTTTTCCTTTGTGCCTTGGAGTGCTGCAAAACTTGTTCCTTCCTCCCAAACATCTTCCTGCTGCCTGTCTCAGGGACCAGCTCACAGACTGGAGGATGGGGGAGGGTGGTCTCCCCATTCCTATCACTGGGAGATGTCTCAGCTTAGGCCAGTTTCACCAGGCACTGCCTGCCCTGCTCCTTTGGAAATAGCAAGTGGGAATGCGCTCAGCTGTGCTTGTGCAAAGCCACACCCCATGGGCTTCAGGCAGAGCGGGCACAAACACCCCATGTGTGCTCAAATCTGTGCATGGGCCAGCGAGAGGGGAAGGACACACTGGCCACGAACCATCTCCAAACATCGTACAAGTCCTGTGTCTCCTCCCAGGTGTGGGCTGATGCTGACCATAGCCACCAACCTTCTTCTCTGGCTCCTGGCTGTGACCAACGACACCCTGCACATAGAGATCGAGTCTCAGCTGCGTGAGGTGGAGCGGCGATTCGCAGGCAAGGCTCCTTCACATCCCCATTGATGTTAGGCTGACACAGGTGATTTCTAGGGAAACAACATTTTACAGAACCACAGAATCACAGAATATACTGAGCTGGAAGGGACCCACAAGGACCATCAAGTCCAATTCTTGGCCCTGTACAAAACCATCCCCAAGTATTCCACCATGTGCCCCAGAGTATTATCCAAACACTTCCTGAACTCTGTCAGGCTTGGTGCTGGTGCACTTCTCTGGGGAGCCTCTGGGTCTCAGCGATTCTGATACCTTCAGTTCCCCCAAATGCTGCAACTTCTCTATTATTGGAGGTTGTCTCAAGGAAATGGGCTGCAAGGGGAGAAGATCTTCACCTGGAGGGAGGGGATCTGCTATGAAACCCTGAAACTGAGGGCTAGGAAAGGAAAAGCTCACTATAAATTAGCATTTTTGCTCACTTTTTTCTACTAACTGCAAGCACAAGATTGCCAGACTAGAAGAGGATCGTGCAAGTGCTGTGGTCTTCCTTCTGAGGATATAGAGGAACAAAGGGGAATCCATTACAGAGGTAGAAATAGAGAAGCCTTTGCTGTGAAGGAAGAGTAGCCTCTCATCTGGCACCTATGGTATTGACCATAGGCAGGAAAAGATATTAGCTAAACTGTGTTATTCTGAATCCTCATATCCTTTAGGACTGAGCAGTAGCCATTTAACTTCCTGCTGATCCCTGTTTCTGAGGCACAGACACACATGTGCCTGCACACAAGAAACTCCCGAAGACAGCCATGACATCCAGGCCATCTCCCTCTTAATTGTTGCCTTCCTCTTCTCATGCTCCAGGCAACGAGACTACCTTGTGCACATGCCCAAACATGACTATCTGCAAAGTCTTCCAGAAGGGCTACATCCTACTCTACCCCTTCAACACTGAATACTGCCTGGTCTGCTGCTCCGTGCTCTACGTCATGTGGAAGAACGTGGGGAGACGCATCAGCCACCACCACGTCCCGCACACCAAGCCCAAGTTCAGGCTCCAGGGGGTGGTCTTTGGGCCACTGCTAGGCACCAGTGCCGTAATCATCGGGGCCTGTGTCTTCATGATGTACCAGATCCAGGCCACCAGCCTGGTCCCCACCCGCCAGGTCTTTGTGATCTATTATTCCTACTACATTGTGCTCCTGCCTCTGATGAGTGTGGGCGCCGTGATCGGGACAATCATCCACGCCTTGGAAAAAAAGGAACTGGACACGCTGAAGAACCCAACCCGCAGCCTGGATGTGGTCCTGCTGATGGGGGCAGCCCTCGGCCAAATCGGCATGTCCTACTTCTCCATTGTGGCCCTGGTGGCCACTGACCCTAGGGACCTGCTGAACAGCCTTGCCCTGTCCTACTCTGTCCTCCTCATCTTTCAGAACATCACCCAAAATGTTTTTGTCATCGATGGGCTCCACCGGCGGCGCGTTGTAGCAGCAGCTGAGGCCAAACATGCCGGACACGCCGGGCAGCACACAGTGGTTGCAGAGCTGCCTGGGGAAGAGGAGACCACGCTGAGCAGCAAACAAGAGCACAGCCAGACACCTCCTGGCAAGGAGGAAGACACTAAAGAAGAGCAGAATTGTGAAGCCTACAGCCAGAGACGAGTGAGCGTGCTGGAGCTGGGACAGGAGATCCGGAAAGCTTCCCTGTCCTACATCCATACCTATTCTCACCTGAGCTGGAAGAGAAGAGTATTGAGGGAGATCTCATTCTTCCTGGTTTTGTGCAACATCATAGTAAGTACTGTGCTCTCTGCTCTGCCACAGCTCCGGCTGAGCCACAGCCTGACCTGTGACACAGACGTGATCTCTTTGTCTTTCTCTTGTATTCCAGACAAAAAACCTTTGCCCACCAAGTTTCAACCAACTGGTGAGGCAAGTCAAGACTGGTTTTGCTGTTAATACCCCACCCTCATAATTAGAAAGTCTCTCTTTTACTCTTAGAGTCAAGTATTACTGGGTTTCATGGGTGCAGGGAGGAAACCGCTAATAAATACTTACTTGCCAAGATTTTAGCCTCTGAAACAAAACCCCATTAGGCTCATTAAGGGTGTTTCATGAGAAACATGAAAGAAAATGTGAGGCACCAGCATTAAGTCTCTGTAAACATGAGTCTTCAGGCTTGAAATTCACCCAATAAAGTACACTGTGGTCTGGGATCTTGAATCAATGCTGCAGCCTTAATCCAGTGAAAACACATTGCCCAGGGAAACAGTGAAACCCTGTAGAAAGATAAAGCAGGCTGGGGCAGAATGGGGCTGTCACTAGGTTTCCAGGGATTCAACAGTATTTGAATTACAGCAAGGAGTCAACAGCATAACTATGGGATTTTCCTTCTCCTCCCTGGTAAGGAGACTTCTGTGATACTCCTGAAGTATTCTACAAACACTTGAGCCAGTGCTGAGATTAGGGTGCAAGTAGAGGGCAGTTTGTCATCCTCTGACTTGTGTTTCTTTCCCTCGCATCTCTCCAGCTGTGGGTCATGCCCACATTTGGGGCTCACCCCATCTTTGAGAATGGAATGGAAAGATCATTTTACGGCTACTCCACCTGGTTTGTGATCGTGAACTTTGGACTCCCCTTGGGTGTGTTTTACCGCATGCACTCAGTCGGGGGGCTCCTGGAGGTTTATGTGACAGCCTGAGGCAAGCTGGACCCCACCCCAGGGGCTGGGGAGAATCAGTGATGCCGAACAAAGACGCAGTAAGCAGCAGATACGCAAGTGGAAGCTTCTCAGATTTTTTCCCTCCAGCTTCTGCTTGGACTTCTCCTTGTACAACATCACCGTGAATTTCAGAAGAGGTTCTTTCATATTACCCTTTTCCACCACAGAGAATAGACTCAAAGCCCATAAACAAACTCTCATTGCTCTCAGGAATCATACATGCAGTCAGCAGACTGCCAGAGGATGCTGTTTGGCAGCAAGTGGGACTTTACCAACTCCTATTGAGATCTTCCAGATAAAAGAATGCAAAGGAAGCCTTCAGAAAAGCAAAACTGGCCTGCACCAATTCAAAAGCAATCAAAAATCAAAAGCAATCAAAAAATAAAAGCTATAACATGATCTTGCCTTACTGAGAATAAACACTGCTTCTTCCTACAGGGACTCACAGAGACTTAAGTGGGAATTACTAGGGAAGCACTGTGGGTGATTTTTACTCACCATGGACGATGCTGTCACTGGTGTGTACTAGCCAAGGTCCCATCTTTGCACACAGGGCTAGTTCAAGAGCAAGCCACTGCCACATCCACTGTGAATCTCTCCCCACCCAAACACTTTGGCCCTTGCTGCTGCCTTGCACATCCACAAACCTTTCTCGAGGTCACCATGCACCAAGGAAGGCAGCTGCAGTGAGGTGCCTGATCAAAGATCCATTAGCATGTGCTCCATAGGGATGCCTGCTTTGAAAGCATGTGGGAGAGCAAGGGGCTTGTGATTATGGGTTCCAAATCCAGAGCCTGATGAATGGAAATAAATAGACTGAATTTTCATGCGTGTCTTACGAAATCTCTGGGTCTGGTCTGCACTCAATGGGCTCAAAGTCAACTCACTTAAATCACTCTTGCGTTCAGAGGTTGTATGGGGCTCTGAGCAACCTGGCTTAGAGGAAGGAATTCCTGCCCATGGCAGATGAACTTTATGGTCCCTTCCAACCCAAACCATTCTGGGATTCTATGATATTTAAGAGCAGGCCTGCTCTATAATCAATCAAAGTCTGTCATGGCCCTTACCCAAGTATGGCACAAAAGGCATTCTCATTATTGCTTCTGTTCTTCTGTAAATCAATCCCAGGATCAGTGTGGGCTTAGTATTAGAGCCTATTTATGGGTTTTTTTTGGGATTCCCTAGTAAAGCAAACTCTCCCAAGACAGTAACAGTGAGGATTCAGCATTCAGGCAGTGAGAGCACCTTTCTGTAAAACTAAGTAAAACTGATTGCATGAGCACGAACTTTGCCCAATAACTGTTTGTATTTGGGCCCATGTCAACAGAAATATGTCATGAGAAATAACAGCTGGATAAATTAGGCTCCAATAAAGTTAATTATTATTCCCATGTCAGTGTTCATACCACAGGATCCACAGGACATACATGCTAAGGTCTGACCTCAAAGCTTCTTCCTAGTGATTGACAGCCTGGGGACAAGGAAGGATGGCACTTCATGGGCAAATCATGACCTGGATTTTATCCAGTTTCATGGATAAAACACTGGTTTAAGTTACTGAGCTTTCACAGAGCAGGTGACTTTGGAATGAACACTGAATACATGACTGAAGACATGCTCAGCATGGATAGGAATGAAGCCCACCAGTTCCAACTCTCACCTATAGCCACCACAGATAAGATAAACAGTCAAGGCCCTCCATGTCCTTTCCTAACAAACCCCAGAGCCAGGGTGCCTGTTTTACAGGCCTCAACTGCACAAAGGTTTTAGCACATGGTTCCCAGGAGACTTGATCCTGTTTGATCCTTGATGATGCTATAAACACAGAAACAGCCAAACTCACACAATTCAGGCTCATTTTCCAGAGTAAAATCTTCATTTCTGATTATAAAAAAAAATTACCACTGCAGAGGAAGCCAGTCCATGGTTCCCTAGTGGCACAAATCAACATTAGACAAACAAGATTATAAAACTCTCCCTGGGGAAGGAAAAAAAAAAAGTACCCAAGTGCATGTTTCAGTTAATCTTTATCTTTCTCTCCATAAGTAAGCAAAGAGTTTACAGTGCAAGTTGATTTCCACAGAACAAGGATCAGACTCCAAACACCAAGAAACAAACAAAAAGGCTTCCAGAGGAACTCACAAAGAAACAAAGCAGAAAAGAGAGGATGGAAGAGATCATGAGAACAAGCAGATCCAAGGGAGGGAAGAGGCAAAGCACGTGGGACACTGGAGGCCCCGATCCAGCTGTGAGGTGCGAGTGCCACACAATCAGAGGCTGGCCCCACCAAATCACATTCTCATACATGAGATTCTCCAAGTGAAACAGGAGAATCTCCCTCACCCTGTTTACACCAGAACAGAGGTGGGCTCAGGATGGGAGTAGTGCTGGGTGGCAAAGTGGGTTGGAGATGGGAGGCAGGTGGGGAATAACCTCTCTCTATTTCACATATTTCTTATCCTTCAGAAAACCATTCCAGGTTTTCTTTCACTTTCTGCTAGCCTGGGACCCCTCTTTCAGTGCCCAGAGGAGGAAACCACCTGACTACACGCCAGTGGGAGCCAGCACCACATTGTAGCAGCTCTCTGGGAGAGGATGGTCATGCTGTTACCACTGCAGCTGCAAAGCTTAGGCCAGAGTTACAAGTCACAGAGTGTGTGGCACACTGTCCCTGTACTTAATGTGACAAATCTGTTTCCATGCAGTGATGCCACTGGGTCTAACCTGTAGCAAACAGCTCATGGCCAGCAATCCTCCCAAGAGTCTGAATAAAAGAGCACCAAGGACTATGCTTTGATGGAGAGGGAAAGGTCTCAGTTCATGACAGGACCCCTCACATTTCACTGTCTAAAGACCACCTGGATCTAAGACAGCAGCCCCTCCCAGCAGAACATAAAATTTGACTCAAACCCCAGGGCGTCTCCACTCACCAACTGGTAACCCCACGATGCTGAACCAAGGCAGCAACAGCAGATCTCCCACCAATTCTCATTCTAGCTTCCCAAAATTTACGTGTGCTTGGGACCCAATACATTCAAGATCCAGTAACTTGGTAAATATGTGAAAAGCCCTGAAGAATTAAACTTCGCCTCAGCACTCTCCACTCCCTACTGACATGGAGATGCTTTTCCTCCTACAACTTCCAAATTCCTCCGACAACTTCCCTGAGTGCCTCCCTCAAACCCTTGCCTTAACACCAGTGTGCAAAAGACCCTTCTGCTCCCTGCATTGCATCAGCCTGCTGGGCAAAGATGGAAGGATTTGGTTCCTTTCAAACGCAGGTGATGGTGTCCTTTCAGCCAGTGGGAGAAGACTTAGAAGAGTTTAACAGTCAGGTCTCTTCTTGCTCTCACTGAGCCAGTCCCTTCCTCCCTGTGTGCTCACATAGATTAAACAGGGCTTCCAAAAGTAAGACAGGTTCCTTTGCAACAGCTCACCATGAAGGACAGGCTAGTGGGCCTGGAAGCCAAGGAAAAACTTCTGAGCCACACCAACAAAACTTCTCAAGCAGCTTTCCAGGAAAGGACCAGAGAGATTCAGAACCAAGACACAAAGTTTTCCTTCAACATCTTCTCCTTTCACTTAGGTGGGAAAGACTTCCCTATATGCAACTGAGACACCAGGGAGACACCTGCAGCCAGAAGGGATGCCCTGGAAACTTTATGAAGCTACATGGAAGTAACTGCAGTTTCCAAGCCCTGTCTCCTGCAGGAATAGCAGCTTCTCCCTTTGCACCCAGTTTACAGCTAGTCTTTTTCAATTAAATGCTGACTCTGACCAGAGCAAGGACAGGGTCAGATTGGCTTCCAAACCACATCCAGAAGCAAAAGAGTAACAGAGGAGCTAAGAACAGTCTGATTTCTAGTGCAACCACAACAATGGACAATCCCTTAGATATCTTTAACTCAAGGTTCATGGTGAAGGGTGAGGGAAGAGAAGTGAGCTGGGGGGAGGGATGTCCAAGCAGGTCCTGATTAAAGCTTTAAATGACAGGGAGGTAAATGAAGTGATTGTCCTTTTGGTCTCTCAGCTGGACGTGAAATGCAGGAATAGCTGTGATGAAGCAGCACGCAGTCCTTAGATCCAGTGTATTTCTCTCAGTAGAGGTAAGTGCTCTCTTTAGACCCGTTGAATTTCAAACAGCTTAACATCTGTGTCATACCAGATCGGGGGATCCACATTCCTGAGAGAGAAAGACAAGAGCCACTTTACTCCCTGTGGCCAGTTAAACAGAATTCAAATCTCACAGCCACGACTACAGGAGCTGGCTGCACAGCATGTCATCAGCTTTGCATAAAAGGAAATCACTGGTTGAGAGACAATGCACCTTACAGGGATGACAGTATCTACAACATCCCACAAAGCCAGAGCTTTGCATAAAATCTCTGCACCAGACCCTCTGGGCAGCTATTCTATTCCCTGCTGCTGCCAGTTCCCAAACAAGCAGCACTCCCAGAACAACCCCCAAAAATCACCAAAAATCACCCAAAATCAAAGTTTTGGAGCAGCTGATTCACCCCAGTTTCTTCCAAGGAAACAACATCTTTCTGTCCTGTAAATATGAGATAACCCAGGGCTAGCTGAGTGCATGTAATTCTCTCTGTAGGCCTCCCAAAAGTCTGGAAAAGACCAAGCCAGGCTGCACCCAGCTGGTTTACCTCAAATAAATAACTCCCCACATGTAGGTGCGGAACCACATGGCAGTGCCTGAGTTTGCCTGGTACTTGCGGATGAGGATGGGGTGAGGCACTGGTAGCAGCCCCACCAAGGTGCCATGCTGCAGGAACTTGAGGATCTCTGACTCATCCGTGAGACCCCTGCCAAGACACAAACCAGGAACATCCTTAGCATGTCCCACAGACACCTCCAAAACTGCTGCAGCATGAAGAATCAACCTAAACAAACACAGATGCTGAGCCCTGGCCAAGGAGAACACACCCCCTCTCCTCTGTAAACAGAGTGGAGAAGGGACCAGACAAACAAGGCATTTGGCAAGGAAAGTAACAACTCTGCTGAGCCCAAGATGCTTTCAATTAAACTTTACCAGGTTTCCCTTAGAGGCCTCTCAAATTCAAACTCTGCCAACCTCATATTGCTCCTTAAAACAACACACAGCCCTTCCTCTCCAAAAATCTCCTTACTTGTCAATGCAGATCTTCTCCACCTGAGGGACCAACACCTGTAAGAGCCGCATGATTGTCTGCAGGGGAAGCTTTGACTTCCAAGACATGACCTGTAGGTAGGAAAACAGCAGGGAAATCAGTGTGCTGCATTATCAGGCTTTTACAGCTGTCTCCACAATCTCTGCAACAAATGAAGTCTACAATAATCACAAAGCTGGGGGGTGAACTGAGTGCACAGAAGCAATACAATAAATCCTGGAGCACTAGAATTATGAGGCACCCAATGAGACCAGTGCGGCACTGGTTTGAAACGGGTAAATAAAATATTTCTTTGCAAATGTCAGTAAATTAAAGTTCTGGAACTTTGACCTCAAGTTCCTGTGAGAGCCTCTGATGGCAGGGAAGGGGAACAGAGTGTGAGGCATTTCTGCCACAACTCTTTCTCATTATTTATTTCTTCTGTCCTGATGCCCTTACCCAGTCAGGAGTTGGAGTCCACTGTCCACTGGAGGATGCACTAGAGAGACGCCTTCGATCCCGCCAGGAATGTGATGCCTCCTATCAATAAACATTCTTTTTAACAAATAAAAACAAACAAATGCAAATCACACTTGAAAGTAAGAAACGCAATCTATTTTCTGCTGATATTCTCCCTGGATTCACTAGACCATAACTAGGAAAGACAGCTCAGCCAGTCCCCCTAGAACATGTCAAACCCACTCATTCATTCACCAAACTCATGTGCTATGACCCAGAGAGTGGCAATATTTGATGAATTTGGAGGATCCTGTGGAAGGTCACAGCTCCAGTCACCACTGTTGACACTGCTGGAACAATCCACAGTGGCAGAGTTAAAACAGGACTGATGAGACTGTTCAGGCATGTTCCTTTTCTTTTGGCACAGAGATTAAATAGATAAAGGCCACAGATTTTTCAGCCTCTCAGTAGCCCTGGCTACTGAGTATCACTGGGATTTTTTGTGTCCATTCTGAAATACCTTAAAGAGCATTTTTGCAAGGGTAGGCTCCCAGCAACTCCTATCTAGTAACTCTTGCCTCTTGAGGAATGACACACTCAACCTGGCTTTCCATATTCACCAGGTGGAAAGGAGGGAAGGAAATAACCCTCCAAAATCACCGTCAATCTCTGCATAAGGTGAAAACAGAGGCTTTTTCCTTTAGCAATGCTCCCTGACCATTCACTGCTACAGCCTAGAGCTGACTTTTCTACAAAACAAATAGGCACAGCACTTCCTTCCAACAGCCATCCTGCACCTTCACATGCATGGATTTGTTCACTCGTCACCTTCACAACCAGAAACAGCCAGCTTGGGGTAGAGCTGTGCCAGTGCTTTTCCAGCTGGGGAACAGCTCAAGACAGCTGCTGGACACAGATGGAAAGACCCATGGTTATGTTTCATGGGCTGCTGGAAGAAGAAAACCTTCCACAAGTTCTCAGTCAAGATCTCATTTAATGACAACATAATTGTGTGCTTAAGATATCCCACTGGTCACAGGCCTTCACCTTGTACCAGGCAAGGCCAGGAAAGGTAAGTAAAATTGGTCCTGGAGCATTGGGGAATTCTGTACATTCCAATTTATTCAAAGCCATTCTGAGGGCAGCACCTCAGTCCAGCCTTCATGGAAACACATTGTTCACAGCACCAGCTAGCTAAAAGATTCTGGTAGAGCTTTTCACTCCAAAGGAGACAAAAAAGAAGCAGCAGTAAGAACCCGAGTTGAAAACATCAGGAACAGAAGGTTTCATGGACATCCTCTGGCAATTCTGTCCTCACTGCCCTGCCATAGTCTTCATGCTGGAGAAAGCTCACCCAAGTGCCCCAGCTCTTGTGTCACAGCGCAAACTTGAAACACCCAAGGCTGTTTTTTTTCTTCTGAACCACGTTGCGTCCCAGCACACTGCACGTGCGCACCTGGCCTTTAGTGCAATGTCTTTCTTCAATGGGCCAACAGAACTCTTCTTCTAACCCCTCGTTTTTGTTCACTTCACACCTAGACCTTCCCTGCACACCAGTGTCTGGCCTTACCCCACTCCAGGGCTCCCCGTCACTCAGGGCTGCAGGTGGGTTTCCCTCTGGTGACAGCTGGGAAGCCTCAGGCTCCAGTGAACGCATGGTCCCATCCTCTGACACCTGGGACTTTTCCGTGAGCTTGTCAATCCCTATGTTCAAAAGAGGAAAAGCTCAGAAAAACAAATTAATTAAATATGTTTAAAAGCAGAGGGCTCTTCTCTGCCCCACTATGCAGATAGCCTGTGTCTCTGCTGATACTGGAAAAGTTCCCCTTTCAACAGGAGAAGCAAGATTTAGCTTTGATTTCATAACCCAAAAGGAGTTTTTCTCTATGAAAATGCTCCCTGAGGAGAAGGAACACAGGTTCACATGGATAGAGTTAACCTGAGGCAACAGGTCAAGATTAGGACAAATGGTCATGTGGACACTAAGTCTGAGAGGACAGAAACTCAAGGCAGTTTGTTTGTGATCAGCTTGGGCAAACTGATCTGAAACTCAGACTGAAAGGCAGTTAAGTTATTCACAAATGTAAACTCTTAATCTCTCCACACCCAGCGAAAGGGTGAGTCCACATCGTATTCCAGACAGAAAACAAACCTCTCTCCTGTCGCAAAGGTAAACTACAGCTCACCTGGAGTAGCCACCAGACTGGTCTTCAGCGTCCCTGGTTCAGCAGGGGCAGCAGGACGTGACCCTTCCATGGAGACCCCGTCCTGGGAGTTGGTGCGAGAAATGGGTTCAGAGGTTTTCTTCTTGCGCTGCAGCCCCTTCTGGATGGACTGGGAGTCCGTGGGCAGGTTGGCCAGCTGGTGAAAGACATTCCGCTTGCGGATAACAGCATAGACTAAATTGGAGTTCCCTGGGAATCACAGCAACAAAACGAGCAGAGAAGTAAGGCTCAAAGAGCTCTGCCAATCCAGGATAGCTCGCTGGGTACACAAAGCATGAATGCTCCCACCCGCAGAGGCAGTGGCACAGGGAAGAAAGAGCAGAGCTCAATATCGTCTTATCCGTTACAAAGCAGTACAGAAAATTCAGTGAAATCCTCCCTAGGCTGGAAAGCTGACAAGAAATGGCTCAGTGCGGGATACTCAAACAGCTGAGAAAAAAAAGGATGGTTTAAACCACATATTAGCATCTATTTTGGAAGAAAAATTTACTAGCCAAGGTTCAACATTTTTCCATCTTCAAAAGAACTCACAGAACAAATCAGGGCATTTAATTTGAGGAGACACAGGCTTGAAATAGCAAAGCCAAAAGGCCAGAATTCTTACTGCCTGCAAGATGGCACACAACAGAATGAAATTATCCTCTAATATAAAACACAAATTACACCCACAAAGGCTGGGTTTAGATTTGGCAATTGCCACATGCAAGATTCTCATCAGGGAAGCAGAATGGCCATTCTTGATTTGCAAGTTTAAAAAAAAAACACTAAATTTTGACCAGGTTTAGGGACCTTACTTTATTATTTATTGGGTAAAAGACTGCCATGCTATTAAGAGGGAAAGCATAAGGCACTCCTGGAAAGTAGCAAATATCAAAACTTTCTTTGGATGAGGCAGTTTGGTCTTCAGCTCCCAGAGACCTGCCAAAGCAGAACTGAGAGGCACTTGAAAATTGTTTTGTCCCATCACCTATGCTGCTGAGCAACATGAACAGCTTCACAGCAACATCCAGCCAGTCACAATGCACGTGTTACATGCTCACTTTACGTTTCTTTTCCTCTCTGTGCATCTCACCTTCTGCAGGAGGGCTGAGGTTATGCTGATAATTAGCCGCCATCTCATTTTGCTCTAACCAAATTTGCCTGGGCCAGGACCCAATGCTGATTATCTATTAACCCAACTTCTCAGTCCTTTGTAGCTGATTTCTACACTTCTCACCTCCTCTCATCTCCTTGGACTTCCTCTGAACTTCCATCTGACATTTCTTGGACTAAGCTAGTGCAAACCCACTAAATAAAGCAGTCTGTTACCATCAAACTGATACTGAATGATGTTGTTGAAAACTTCCAGCAAGAAGAAAACAAGATGGTGGTTCTGGACAGCAGAGAATAGGAACCAGGTGGTGGAAAAAGCCTCCAAGAGATGCAGTAACTTGTTAGCAGCTACCATGGAGAGAGACTTCAGGTATGGAGACACTGTGGGAGGCAAACAAATGAAAACTAGAGAAAGAACCAGGGTGTATTTATTCTCAAAAACACACCACGAAAAATGTTGCTTTTATGACCTCCCCACCCTTGCACTTCTGAGAAAGCCTCATGGAATAGCTGTGCCAAATGGTTCCACAGAAACATTTCCAAATACAAAGCAAATGAAACAGAGATATTGCCTAGTAGAAGGAGGCATAGCTGCTTTTAGAGGGTTTAGTTTAGTCTTACACTAATAACAGCACCTCTGCTGTGCCTCCTGAAAAGCTTCACAACTAGAGCCACCTGGGCACTCACTAAGTCCAAGAGAAGCACCGCCACCATGAGGAAGTGGCACTCCTTGCTGGAAAGGGACAGTAGTGCTAACTACCCTCACCAGGCCTGCTGGTAATGTCCTGTTGCCACCCCAAGGGAGCTCCAGGATTCTGCTGTCCCTCCCTCTGCCCCATCTGACCGTGCAGCCAGATCTTATCTACACTGGCCCCTGCAGCACATGCTGGAAGGGATGAGTTTCCAGCGGCAGGCACTAGCCAGTGTCAGGGAACACAGGTAGGGGCACAGGGAAAAGGGAGTGAGAGCACTGTGGGCTGTAGTTTCTCCCTACACAGTGCTCACCGTTCACAACGATCGTAAGCAGGCAGTCGAAGAGGGGCTGCAGCCGCTGGTGCCCACTGGTGATGATCTTGTGAAAGACCTGTGGAAGGAAGGAGCTCTTGAGCAAGGCAGCACCTTACTGAAAGCACCCTCTCAACCAAAACCAGTGCCACCCCCACACTAATCACTTCCTGACACCATTCCTTCCTAGGCAGGGCCCTGCACACTCCACAATTACACAGGTGGGGAAGGCTGCTCTCACTGCAGACTCCTGCTCCAGGAGCAGAAGCTTTCATTTACAAGGAATCCTTTGGGAACATGATTAGGGCCCTATAATAGCGCGAACAGAAACTGACTGTGAGCTGTTCCACAGTGTTCAGGCAGCCTGGGACATAACCACCAGGAAGAGACACCTTCACCTCCAATAGACTTTGACTCTGAACCCTTATGATAGCTGCTTGAAATGCCACAGAACTAATCATTTTATATTTGATTTTAGTGCAAACTTCTAACTCAATTGTTTGTCCTATTTTTAACTATATCCTCAGACACAGAAAGATTGAAGTGCCTTGTAACCAGTTCAGACATTTGCAGTCTTGGCCTTCCCACCTTTAGCTGGAATGTCTGTAGAGAAGTCCTAAGCATAATTAAAACAAAGATGATCTGAGATTAATAGAATGCAAGAGCAAAACACATAGCATCAAGAGCAGTTATGGTGGGCAGGTTTCTTCCTACTCCTTTTAATAGGAATCTCCTCTTGGAGATTTATCAGAAGCTGCTGAGAGATTCTTCTCTGGCAAATGAAAACATGACAGAAGGGAAGCACCCGAGGCTCGTATTGCAAAGCACACAGCTGCTCATAGGCAGTTTTGTGGGCAGAATGGAAGGGCAATGAAACTTGCAGCAACCCAAAGCTGTAGGGCTAAGCTTGGTATCACTGTTATCCCCACTGACAGATGTGCTCCACATGCCTCTGGCTGCCTGGAACAGAACCAGATCCCCTGTCTTCCCTAACAATCAAGTCTAGTAGAGGGCATGCACCCAACCCCTCATGACAGCAGTGCAGCACCATGAGGAGTCCTGTTCTTTGGGACCATATCATGCAGATGGAATTGCACCTCATGTATATGCACCCCACCAGACACATCACCTCAGGTTAACAGTGTGCATCTCACACACTTCCTAGCTATTCAGTGGGCTTCCAATTTAGGGAGGGCAAGTATATTGAAGGAGAACAATTATTTGTGGAGCCAAGAGGGTTCAAGAAGTGCTGGAGCTCTACTCACTATGATGAGGAGATCTGCATGCGTCCCTGTGAAGACAGGGATGTCCATAGGCACTCGTACAGAATACGGCTTGTTCAGTCGCACCCCAAAGTTACGCTCCCCACTGAGGAGCAAGAGGATAAAGACCCCAATGTGCATCAAGCCCACTCGTGCTGCGAGGAGAGAAAAACCCAACAGAAAAACATGTCACAGTGAGGCCAGTGGAATTCTGTGAGGGGCAGAGAAGAGAAACAGTGTGGGATTGATAAAAAACTGCACAGACTAAACCATCCTGATAAGGGACATCCCACATGGAGCTCCCTCCGTACCAGTGTCCTTCCCAAACACATCTCTGTTAAGTCTTATCAGTGTTAAGTCTTGGATGCTTTTCTTCATTGTGTTCTTAATGTAAACCCATCAGAGTAGGGAAGATCTGACTACTCCTCTCCACTACACAATGATGGGAGTTATGACTGATTTAGTCCCATGGCAAGAGCAGATTGCTCATTCTTCCCTATTCACTGGATCAGGGACACAATTTTCAACATTCAAATTTTCAGTTTTCAAAATGTTAACACATACTAAAAAAGGATCTCCCTTCCCTATATTGCAGGATAGATCGTGTCCTGCTTTTAGCCTCTTACAAACATTAAAATCCAATTAACTGGACAACTCCACTCCATGTCTGTAGAAGGTCAGGAACATGCACTCAAGATGCTGTCAAGTGGTAGGGAGGAAGCATCTCAAAAACATTCTAGCTCAACTGTCAATCACAAATCGTTCCAAATATTGGAAATAACCAACTTACACTGGTCTGCTCTGGCATCATTGAGAAAATACAAGATTGGGACAAGAATGTCCAGAACATCGCTGCTCTTCAGCACAAAGAAGAGGAATTTCTGGAAGAAAGGGAAGGATTTCAGACAATCATAGGCATATACCCTGCACCATCCACAGGAGTCAGGACAGGCAGTCTCAAGCTAACCAGTCTGTCAAGAACATTAGAAAGGCTGGTGTATGCACTACTTCATCAACTCCAGTGTTATTTGTAGAGTTATTATAATACCTGCTGTAGAATCTGCTCCCAGCACAGACCTTCAGGAAGTGCAGCCCCTCTCCCAGGCTGTCCCTACAGCCAGACCCCCAGCCCCTGCATCAGTGGGGCTGATGACCACAGCACCCCAGAGCCACTGCCAACTGCCCACCACAGCCCTTCACCAGGGCTTGGTCCAGCCAGAGCCACAACAGCCAAGCTGGGGTGAAGATCAGCAAGAAGCAGATCCACACCTTGTTGAAGTCACAGAGTTTCCAGAAGAGGACAAGGAGTTCCTGATGGAATTGTATCTTCTTGGCAGAGTTTGGCAGGTAGGTCTGGACCAGTGGGTTTGATAACAAGCGAGCCACTCCTTTCAGGATGAACTGGAAATCCTGCCAACAGATCAGGAAAGAGACTGTGGTGGGCCCAGGGCTAATGCAATCAGCATGAAATCAGACAGGAAACAGTGCAGGATGGGAACATTTTACCTCCTCCCGGTGTATCCTTGAGAGGTAATTCACAAACAGATTGTCTGGTCCAGGAGGCTGCGTTCAAAGAAAAAGAGGGAAATGCTTACTGGCAACAAGATGTATTCAGGAAGTTCAAGTATATCCACCAAGGTGTCTCACTTCAGCTTTCTGCTCTGAATGATCCAGCTTTAAACGCAAGGAGACAGAGCACTGCATGGAATAGTAAAGTCAGGGGCTTTCTACTCACATGCTCCTGATTCAAGTCAGTGGCCAAAATCTAGTATTTTGGTCATGTATAGGTCTTTAGTGACTACAGGACTGAAGCAGGATTGGAAGAGAGAGAGCAGACTGCAAAGAGAGTAGCAGTGCTAGGTCCTACAGCTCAATATTCAATACAAGCTTGTGTGAGAGGATCCTAGTGAGTTCAGGGGAGCAGCAAATACAGATTCCAGTATCACTCACATCCACATCATCCATGGCTGTGCCAGTGGTTGTGCCATCCACAGTGGGACTTGAACTGGTGGAGCTGTCATAGTCCAAGGTGACAATCAGCACCTGGGCCGCCTCCTCCACCAGTGGCTCACGGTAGTCAGAGAAAAGCAGGTGATTGTAAGGAATCCCATAACCCACAGGGTCATAGGCACAGACGACATTCAGGAGCGAGGTGAAGAGTGGGAGTGCATGTCTGAGGAGGAGAAAATGCTCTCATAAGGCAGAAGCAGGAAACAAAAGGCACTGCCTTGGAGAGGGACAGGCATATCTCTCCCCAGGAGTCTGGGGCCATGAAAAAAAAACAATCATCTTCTCTAACCTGTGACAGCAGACCATGACTGAGCAGCCCAGACCCAAGAGCCAACACTCCAGCTCCTAGCTGGGCTCCTGGACTACAGCTGAGAGGGGAGGGGAGGTGAAAAAGGCCATGTGGGCTCCCAGAGGAATCTTGTGCAAAATATGAAAACGGGAAAGGAGCTCAAAGGCCTCTATCCTCTGGAAAGACAGAACTGTACGTTTTCAGCCTCCAGCCAGGTTTGTACTCCCCTACAGTGAGTGAGTGCCACCTGAGGAGCTGGAAGTCCCAGCGGTACAATGTCACTAGAGGGCGGCATTCACCCGCCACCACACCCCCTTCCCAAGGGAACACGGTCTACAGCAGGGAACGGGACCTGTCATTTCTCACAGGGGAGGGATCAGTCCTGTAGCAAACTCCAGTGGGCATCGTGCTCAGACTTTCCTTTTGCTGCTGAGGAACACTTCTCACTAAGCAGAAATACTAATGGGGTGTACATCAGACAGGAACAAAATAAAAGAACAGCCCTGGATGTTGGAGTTAACAAGGCCTATGGTTCCCCATTACCAAAACACTCCATGGAACATATTTGAAGATATTTCTCCCTCTGACACCCAGGCCCCCACCCTTTACCCTCACCTGTTCTCCGTAGAGCAGAAAAACTGCACCCAGGGGTTGGTGTTGCTGCTGTCTGAGGAGGGAGGCAGGTACATAGCCTCAGAGAAACAGGTCAGCAGCAGCTTCAGCAGCTCTGTCCTGGAAGGAGAAGTAAAGGCCTGGAGCCATTCAGGAGCAGGGACTGGGAATAGGAGGCACAATCACCACAACAACATATAAGGGAGGCTCAGTCCAATCTAGAAAGTCCTTCCGAGAAAGAGCCAAGCCCATTTCATTTCCTAAGCCATACTGCTGTCTGTCACTGGCACAAAGCTAAGCAGAATTGATGCCTTACAAAAAAAAAAAAAAAACCAGTACAGAGCTCCTTGGCTTTCCTGGAACAGCAGTGTTTACCTAGTTCCGGCTACAGACAGTCCAACTCCCATCTTATACTATAAAAAGCTATTCAAAAGGTCAGCTGGGCTTTTTTCTGTGTTGCCAGTCTGTTACCTCAGAAAGGAGCAAGAAGAAAGCTCCTTGGGAATCATGGATACTTGAGGAGGCAAACAGAGCTCATCTCCCCCAGATCTCCCTCTCCTGGGCCCAGTTTTTTTTCCATTCTGCCTTAGCAGAAGCTCTTACCTATTCAAGTCATGGATGTAGTTGGGCTGAGGAGAATGAGCAAAGCCCACTCCAGCCTCCCAGATGTACTCACAGCTGTCAATGGAGTGGATATCTTCTGCTGTGTCCTGTGGGAGAAATAAGAGGTTGAATCAAGGAAGACAGGAGCCAGAACTGGCAGCAGTGGTAGTATATCCAAGGCACTTCAGCCCCTCTCTCTAGAAAAAAGCAGCAGAGAAGCATCCAGACAGCTGAACTGTACAGAAGCTCCCACCCAGGCCTGACAAAGCAGGTGCTAATGTCTTCAAAGAGCTCAGCCTTTGCAAGCAAAGGGATAAAACACAGAGATACAAGTACCATGCATGATGGAAGGAGCCCACATTTCCAGCCATAATTTTAAGGCTGACTTCAGTGGGAATATGGGTCAGTCCTGTGTCTCCTTTGCCCATTCTCTCACAGTTCCTCCTCTTTACTCAGTAGTACTTCAGCCAACATCCACCACGACCTGTATCTCTGGGGCCACATGCTGCTCTGCCATGAACATGAGGTGGTGGTACCCATCTCTGCTCTTAAGCTGCAGCCAGACCAAGCCCAGAGAGGGAAAGTCAACTCAGCAAAGACTACAGAGGCTGCAGGCAGCAGATGGGCAGCCAGCAGCACGGAACATAAATCATTCACAATCTCAGTGTCTAATTCCAGTTACCCAGAACCCTGAAAAACCAGTCTGGCTACTGCCAAGGGAAAAAGCACAGGTGCAAGTGGTGGGGGGAGGCTCTCCCAGGAAAACCTGTAGTCGCCCTGATTTGTGCAATCCATCCCAGGTGACAGCACTAGACAGCAAGTTCCGTCTGTTTCAGCACCACTTACTCATGGGACATGGGTAGCTCTGATCCAGCCTTGCCCCTTCAGCCCCAGGTGACAGATTTCAGCTCTCTTTCTACTACTCAGAAACCCCAAGTAATCAATTTAGTACTCAGATTTGTCAAGGAATTTTGCAGCCATCAAACACACCATGGTTTAGCATGCTCATTTTTAGTTTGTGTCACATCTATCCCAAAAAGGAGCACTGTTTTTTTGTTTATAGAATGAACCTACAGAAAACAGGGGAGTCACTGGCAGGGAGAAAGAAGGACGGAGATGCACCACAATCTGTTCTCTGTTCTTAGCACACCTGGTAGGAGATCCCTGCTTCAGGAAACTCCTCTGAAGTACAGACCATAAGGATCAGAACATATTTAAATGTCTTTGCTGCCATGATACAAAGAGGGAGAAGAGGTGGAAAGACACAACAGAGGCCATCTACTCATTCAGATCACAGTACACATGAGCAGGCAAACAGCTGCTTCCTGCCCTAGACTGCATCAAACTACCAAAGGAACAAGGTGCTAAAGGTCTCTGCTCTGCTGGCAATAACAGAAGAGCAACTATTTTCCAGCACAACCACCTCTTCCTGAGGAGTGAGCTGTAGTGTGGGGATAGGTGCCAGCCACTCCATTTGAGACTCATCCCCAGAACATCTGTTTTAGAAGCACAAACACAATACCATGAACCCAAAATTATGATCAATATTACTCACTGTGGGCTCAAGCTCAGCAAATCTGTATTCTCCTGCCTGCAGGCTTGCAGGAAACTCCTGGGGTTTCCCAGGGTACCCCCCACCACGCAGCTAATCTGCCTCTATGCAGATAATCTCATGATTCAACTTTCAACTCACCACCGTGCTCCTCCGGTGGCTCTGCACAGTGAAGTCGGGACAGAAGAGCAGATCTGTGACAGCAAGGAGCAACGACTCAGCCAGTGGCCGGGCATTTTCATCATCTTCATCTCCCTGAAGTGACAAACAGAAGAGCATTGTCAGTTCAGGGTGAGCAAAGAGCACACAGTAACACCAGTATGCCACAGCACAAGAAGATACACTCCCCAAAAACACACACGGAGGCAAGACATTACACTGGAACAGGAGAGAACAAAAGGAACAAAGGAACAAAAGCCCAGACAGTACAGGAAAGAAATTTCCCTCCCGGATGGTGATGACTAAACAGGAACAAGCTCCTTAATGACAGCAAACTGAGCAGACAAAGGCCTGGAGATGTCAGGGAAAAAGAAGAGTAGCACTGGTACACCAGTGTGGTGTGCGTACACCTCGCCACATGGCTTGGCTTCTTGAAGACAAAAGGAAAGAGAAGCATTGACAGAGAAGAGGGGTTTACATTCATAAAGGAGGGTGATTTGGATGGTGCACGGAGACAGCAATAGGGAGAAACCAACCAGCAGCAATAAGGTGTAAAACCCCTCAAAGTTTGATCTGCATGGGCTGTCCAGAACTGGAGGTGACAGAACAGGGTGAGGCTGTGTGCCCCAGCATGCCACAGCAGAGTGAGCACGACAGCAGAGAGGATTGTGCCATCCTCCTCCAGCATTCAAAGAAATCTCCCCAAGCACGCATGGCTACTCCTCTGCAGCCGTTGCCACGGGAAACCTTGCCAGATCCTGCCTGTCAAAGAGCATCCTGCTTAGGAGGCCTTCCCACCACACTGGTGCTGGAGGGAAAGGCAGAGAGCAGGAATGGCAGGAGCTTATCTACCTCAGCCAGGCCTCTGTCAGCCTGAGCACAATACACGGCTCTTCAATCACAGCAGGCAGCTATGGAGATAATGGTCTGTGTGGCTCTGAATCTGTCTTGGTGACAGCAGGGAGGATGCCACAGAGTCTGGATGTAAGAACAGGAACAGAAAGGATGGATGGAGCCAGCAAAGATGCTTTGACTTGTGCTCACAGTCAGAGGTGATTTGACAACCATTAGGATCCCAGGGGGTTTCTTTTCCAAGAGTGATCTTTGCTAAGAGTATCTCAACTGCCCAAAAAAATGTCCCTGCAGGCTGCAGGTACAACCACATCCAAAATGGTGACACACAACAAACCAATAGATCTCAACACAATACAGACTCCCATAGAGGAGGGAGGAGTCATGGCTCCAGGGAGCTCTGCCATCCATCACTCCATCATGAAGCAGGTAAAGGATAAACACAGGGATATTCACTAAAAGTCCAGGCGTACCACCATCTTCAGTTCCCAGAGAGAAATCAGCCACCAGACAGCAAAGGTGTTGCCCCAGATAAGATGTGATCCCAGCTTCCCTAACATCTCAGGGCTGTATTTGTTATCCCAGCCTTACAGGTTAAATGCAAGTGGTTAAATGAGCACACTGAACCACAACAGCTCCACCCACACTCAGGAGGGTTTCCCAACACAGCACACCTGGACTGGGCTGGATCACCTTGGGGTGACCCCACTACTCTGAGGCTGAGAAACTCACTTCTAGGTACTGAACAAAGTGGAAAAACAGGAGTAACAGCACCCTGGCTGGATCAGAGCACCAGGCACCCCTGCATGTTCCTTCCCAAAACAAGTTCCTCCATTGTTAAGCCTCTCCAGCACTCCCTGGCCCCTGCAGGGATAAAAGGATGGACAACCACCACCCTCCCAATCACACAAATCACAAAGCAGGACTAGCAAAGACTTCTCTTTTCACCACCCAGAACTTCCTTTTGACGTGCCCTCAGGCAAAGCAGATTAGAGGTGACAGGCAGAGACAGCAAGAGGCGCCAGTTTATACTGTACCAACCACTGCCAACCCTTCATAACTGTCCCCAGAGACACTGCACTTAGACTCAGGAGAACCACATTCTTTACTACAGCCACACTGACCTGAAGACCAGAAACTCATAGGAGAGAGCTCTCTATGCAGCTGCTCAGGGAGCAAGCAGGCAAATACATACTCCTGGGATAACTCAGCTGTGCTCTCAGTGCTGCTGCTCCGTTCCTCCTATTTGCAGAAGATCCTAAAGCACTTTCACCCCATTCCTCTGAGAGATGCAAAAGAGCACTACTGTGCTTGCTCTCCAGATAGAGAAACGTGGGGAGGCTGAGATACTCCCCAGGGTTATGCACGTCACTGACAGAGCCAGAAACAGAACCACTCTTTAACTGCTCTTGCTCAGTTGTGGGCTTCATCTCCCAGGTCAGGCCCCTGGCTAAAACTGTATCAATCAGCTCATAAGCGGGGTATTGAGTCATGATGCCAAGAGCTTCTCTGGCACAGTTCACTTTTAATGTGACATTGTAAAATCAGTGCAAACAACACCCTGTTGCATTTTGATTTGAAACTTAAATCAACTGTAATTAATGGAACAAGGATATTTTAGTCTAAAAAAGTCATACAGCCCTCAGTACAGCTCTCATATTCATTAAGAGTCATACCTCCAGCTGTACTGGAGAAGCCCTTCCTCACATATCAGTGCTCTCCTACTGCTACATGTACAAGCAAAACATTCAGAACCAAAGGAAGAGAAAGAATTTGGAAAGTGTCATCTAATTTCTGATCACATAGAAATAACTGGAATAAAGTTGCCCCCAAATATACATAGTGCCTCCTCACTGCAGCCTCCCCATCACCCTCCAGAAAGAAGAATAAGTGACAAGAGACAGACCCCTCCTCGGCCAGCCCCGGGGACAGTTGACCAGAAGAAACCCCTCCAGTCTGGGTCCTCGAAGATGTAAGGCAGGATACGGGTGAGGAGCCGACAGCAGTTCAAGACAATTTGTCTCTCCTTCTCCGTATGGCAGCCACTCTCTGCTCCCTGCACCAGCTTCTCCACAGCCTGAAGGAAACAAAACCAAGGAAGGCAGAATTAGCCTGGGCACAAGTTAGCAAGAGCTAGGCACGTCTGTTCTGCTAGTGATACCCTCACACAGACTTATAAGCAGTTCTTGGGAGTCCATTTTCTCTCAGTTTAATGACACTGTTGCTGTTCGAAACTGTAAAAAAACAGGGTTAATGATTTTAAACAGACCTTCTTGAATTCCTGCTGTTCCACTGCAAGAGACCTCAAATGCCAGGGCTAATCCATGCAGCACATGTGTGGTGCCACGTGAGACAGACAGCCAAAGCACCAGAAGGCTCCTTCCAGCACTGCTCCATGACACCACACATCCAAAATGCAGATGAGATTAATCAGCTGCAGCAAGTACCCGAGATGCAGGCAGAAGGACCAAGGCAGCAGCACTGCGCTGCACCGTGTGAGGCGCTAGCAGGGGATGATCACACGGAAACAGTCTGGCAGTTCTGGCTGTGTGATTACAACAGGGACCTCTCCTGACTCAGGAGGTGGGAGCTAAGCTGCTGCCTGTGTTAAGTGTAGGGATACAGCCTCCAGCAGCATCTGTCAAGGTCCTGCTGCAGAAGAGGGTGGTAGCCCAGGTTTCCCCACTGCCCCTGTGAACAGGACTGCTGCTCTGAAAGAGCTTCTGGGCTGAGACTCTGCAGCCCATCCAGTGGCTGCTGCAACTGCCAGTGGAGGGTCACTGGGCTTTTCAGAATAGATGTGGGTCTCACCAGGCAGCAACCACAGCCGCAGGAGGCAGCGACAGGAGCTTTTACCCACAGATAGAAAAAAGCAGTCTCTTCCCTCCACGGCTGCATCCACTTGCTCTTACTCCCTGATCCCAAGGGGAAACAGAGGGGAAATGAAAGCCAAAACATTTAACAAGGATTCACATTGCTGCATTTTAATTTATGAGGTCATGTGCCCCTGCTTATTTTCATGGCAGACTGCCTGGGTCACTGACTCTGCCAGCCTGCGTCACTGCATTAATGGGTATTTAAGTGCTGTTTGTCCCAGCCTGTCACACACTAACTGAGCTGAACGATTTCTTCAGGCACACTTATGACTACACAGCCTGAATCTCCAACCATGACTGTAAATGACATTTCTCCACAAACACACAGCATTGCTAAGTCCAGTGGCACATTGCACAGATCAGGGCCCTCAGACTGACAAAAGCACTGCTGGAGTCTTTTGGGCTCCTATGACACTCATATCCCAAGATCTATGGCTCATGGATAAACAGTCCTGCAGTCACAAGGCCTCCCAACACACCTGTTTCCAGTAGGGAGAAGAGACCATATTTTAGTCTTAGTTTTGGAAGAAAGAAGATACAGAGTCCAAGGGGTTACAGATCTTCTAAGCCCATCTCAACTCCTAAACTGCTCATTGCCAGAAGCCAATACCAGGGAAAAAACATTGCATTTCCTCATGTTCATATTTTTTCTCAAGTATCCACTACATGCATCTGTCTACAACTCACAGTCAGAGGTACCTTCACTATGATTCAGTAAGTCTCATTCACATATTGTAGAGGAGGAAAGAAAAACAGGATGGCAGCAACTATTTAAAAATGGAAAAATGTTATTCCAAATGCTTTAAACTACAAATTCAAGGCTACTCTTGGCATGGCTCAAATCAGAAGCATTGTTAACACATGCACTTTCCCAGGCAGAGTGCTGTTGCTCACCAGCTTGACAATTTGCCAAACCTGGCAGGGTAGGAAATGCTGTTCAATGTCCCTTTGCTTCATACAAGGATGTGACAACACCAGAAGCAGCATCAGGAATGTTCTGCTATCACAGCAGAAGGAAGAAAAGTCTTAAGATCTTCCTTGAACTTTATCCAGGCATTTGTGCAGCGACAGTTTGCACATCCCTCTGGGATCTCTTAGCTTGAAGCCAGATTGGTGCATGGTGAGGTACAACTAGGTGTAGACAAGGAACGGGATGTTTCAGCCTCACCACAAATATGCAGCCTAACTACAAAGTCCCCTGAGCAAGATGCAGTTTATAGAGCAGGCAAGACCCAAGAGGACAGAGTGAAACACAGGAAGGGAACAAGAGGAAAAAGGCTCCAAACTGATCAAATGCCAGCTATGGTCTGTGCTAACCTATGAGAGGAAGTGTTGAAAACTACCCCCAGGAGGAGACAGGGACAAGCAAGCCCATTGGTACACAGGTACAATGTACCTGTTATCCCGTGGAAACCACAGTGCTGTTGATCCAGGGACATCCTGCTAGCACAGCTCCAAGGAATAAAACAGCACCAAACTTACCTTGTAACACAAAGTTGCCAAATTTGAAGGCGATTCTTCTCTCACAGCTCGGATCTCTGCAGCTGGTACAAGGGCAAAGACATCCTGCACTGAAGTGGCTGTGTCTGCCCAGAACTGGTCCCAAAAGGCATCATCTGTGGCCTCCACAGGCTGTGGAGACACAAATGTGGTTATAGATGTAGAACTACCATTCCATAAGATCCAATCATCAGCAATTATGCCTGGCTTGGGGATGGGACGAGGCAAGAAGAGATTCAATAAAACACACCAGCACTGGTTTTATATGTCAGCCTCTGTTTCCAGGGCTTTGGATGATTTATCTCTCAAACTGAACATTCCTTCAGACATACAGAAGGCTTCATGTTTGTCTGCAACTGCTGGAAGTAATCCAACACTTTCACCACTGCACATGGGCCAGGCTGTCCTTGTGCACTCTGTCACCTGCAGAGCAAGTCAAGGAAAACCTGAGTGTGCACTGGAATTACTTCTGTTGTAACCAAAGTCTTGAAGAAGCAATCAGGGACATCTCGTTAGGGCACAAACAGATCCACGGAACTGACAGACCCACCTCAAAGCACTTACAGATAAAATGCAATTGATCTTTCTAAATCAAATACTTATAAAGAACTGGACTCAGTGCAGCCAGTTGCTGCCAAGGTTTTGTTCTTAAAAAGCACTAAGTGTGCCATTCAAAGAGGAGATGGAAGAAGGAGACCAAAGAAAACAATCCATTTCAAACCTGTGGTCTCAGAAGCTCAGCCCCCAACCTGGCCCTGGGAACACACCTCTTTCCACTACATTTTCTGCTAATACTTGCCAAGGCATAGGAACTGCCCAAACACAGCTGGGAGTGCTCATCCCACCCAGGGATGAGCTACAGGGGTGGGATAAATACATGCCTGTTTATGACAAGCAGTGTGGAAGAGATGGATCCTGTATGCAGTCAGAACAGGAAAATGCGAGCTTTCCCAGGAGTTTCACCAGCCATGGTGTGGGCATACTTGGCAGGTCAGAAGAGCTGCTCACCTGAGCACCCCCAGCCCTTGGCTTGGGGCAAGGAGGAGCCTCCTGCCTGTGACCAGCACCAGCTCCAAAGCAAACAATAGTGCTCACTAAGGGCAATAATCAGCTGTTGGGTGGGTCTTGCATGTCAGATATGAAAGGGGCAAAAATATGACTGTGTGTTTAATTTAAACAACTCCTGCCCTCTCCCAGATCTGCTGCAGAAGGCAGAAAATTTGCCCAGCTGTATGCTGTGTCTAAATGCAGCTCAGATGCCACTTGTGGGAGAACAGGTCATTCACAACTCTGACAACAGAGAAGTGCTGTGCTGCCCCGTTTGCTGTCACCTCCTGAACCAACAGCCCCAGTCCACGGGCATGTGATGTGTCACCACCGCCAAAGGCCAAAAAGTGAGAGGGGCCAGCTACCTCAGACTGGTACAGTAGGTTATTGCCCTGCAGGTCTTTGCCTTAATGCTTCAGTGCTGGTGGTCCTAGTCCTTCCAGTCATGCAATGAACCAGCCCAAGCGAGTCCCCAGACTTCAGAAACAAAACCAGAAAAAAACCTGTGTATGTTCAGACATGTTATTAAACTCAGCCCTGGTGTTGAAAACCCAATTTTTTTCACCTAGACACCAAAGCAAGATCCCCCAAAAGCTCTTCCCAGGGGAAAAGCAACTTTTCCCAAGTGGTTCAAGATCACAGCTCCTCCGAGGGGATCTGTAGAAACAGCCCATTTCAATATTCACAGCCTGGCTCTCAGCTGAGCATGCAAAGGAACTGAGTTCCTTGTAACCTGGGCATGAAACACTTAAATGGAAGGAAAACTGTTTTGCACATCTCATCTCTAATTGTACTCCTCAAAAAGAGCCAAGTATTTGGAAATCTGATCTATGTAACACATGAAATACTCTACAAATCCTACACCCCATTTCAAACCACACACCACAACCCCATGCAGAACTGCCACATGCACACCCTGGCTGCCTGCCAAAGCCACTCCCACTGACAACAGCAAGCAGCAATTGCTGCTAATTGGGCATCATGCATAAATAATGCCTTCACTCTCATCTAGGGGAAGCAGAAAACTATTTCCCTCCAGTAGACACCGATCCCTTTACCTCCCACTAGCCTGAGGCCTCCTCAGAGGTTGAACACAGCCGCTGTTTTACAGATGGCAGCACAACATGGATTGAGGAACTCTTGACTGCAGTCCCTCGGAGCAGGGAAGCACAGGGGCGATTCCCTGAGCTGCAAGGTTGGATGTACAGCAGCATTCATGTCTTGGCTGCCATCTTGGCAACCAGATTGTGCTAAAACACCAGTACCTTGCATTTTTAATAGCTGCAGCAAGTCAGCTCTTCATCAACAGATGGTATCCCATGTACAATCCTGGGACATGGATTCAGTACTGAGTCACTCACATCCCCACTGCCCCCGTTTTAATTAGCAGCCTGGCATCATGAAGCTACGCAATCCACATAATATTCATCTCCTTGAGAGAACATTACTGGCTGTTTTTAAGCTGATTGTACTCTGCATGCAGAATCTCTGGGGATCTAAATATCCATTTCCTCAGCTGAGCTCACCCAACAGACTGTATCCAGCCTCACAGAGAAGAGAAATACAGAGCCCGAGATCAGCCTTGTTGACCAGCCAGGGATATCTTCACTTGGAAATGTCAAGATTTAGGTACAAATGTTGGTAAAGCACACATTGCAGTCACAAATCCCAGAGCACCCTTAGCCTTGACAGTGCTTCAGCCAGAGAGCTTACGAGGAGCTGAATCCTCAGCACAGGTAAGAAAGAGCCTAATGTTCCTCCAACGCAGCGCAGACAACCAGCTCTGCACCAGCAGAGCAATGAGGGATAAGAATTGAGGGATCAGTAGCTCGACTCTACTCTGCAAACACAACGGGCACATCTGGAGAGCAAAGGAGCTTCCTGACCCACACACATCTCACGGCAGAGGCTGCTGAAGGTACAGAGATGACTGGTAAAGAGAGAGACTCTGATGCTCAAACTAAGCTCCATACCAAAGCAGTGAGGTAACTGTAGAGCAGAGTGTTGCTGAGAACACAGAGAGGCAGATCCGAGGTGATGTGACAGAGTGGGCAAGGAGGTAGACTTGCCTTCAGTAAAGACCTCCCACCTGCACGCTGGCCAAACAAAGGTAAAACCAGTCATTCTGGACTCCTCCATTCTTTGTTTTCTCCTAGTTGTAAATGTTGTGTTTCAGGTTCTTTGAAGCACACCACACACACACTGCAGGAGTTAGGAAAGGAAGACAGTTTGCAAGCCTCGTGCCAGTTACTGAGCAGAGAAACATAACCTAAGCAGGCAATCCCTAGACAAACAGGATACCTGACAGGAAACAGAAAAACAGAGAGGGCCTGACTATGTCCTAAAAACAGGAAAAGCTCCAAAGGCACAGTCTCTCCTATTTGTTACTGTCCTCAGCCTGACACCAGCACCACCTTCACTTTCTCTTTTAGACACAGGTCCTCACAAACTCAGGCTGTGTGTGTGTGTGTGTGTGCGTGTGTGTGCATGTGTGTGTGTGTGTGTTCGTACCTCCTCCCAACCAAGAGCTCTCTGGACTTAAATCAGATGTCCATTCCTAACAATTGTCCATCCCTGACAATTACTCCAACACGCTCCCACTGGAGGACTATCCTAAAACTAATTCTAAGGTTGCTGCAGAGCATCAGCAGAGAACCAAGGGACAAGCAGCCACTAGCCTTGCTCAGTGTGCTCTCTTTTTGCTTCTTGATAACACGACAACTAAGCATCCCACCAGCCAAGGCAGCAATCCTTTGGAAAAGGGGCTCTCCTTTTTCTGGGGCTCAACAGCAGAGCAAGTCCCGTGTCCCTGCTCCAGGTTTCCAGCCAGTACTGCACAAGCTCAGGTGATATGTTACAGCAGCTGCTCCTTTCCACCCCAAATGTGGCAGAACTGTGGTATGCAATGACCATTCACACAGCACTGGATTAAGCTTTAGATCAGGTAACCCTGCAAGGCCAGGGATTAGTTTGAGGCAATTCTCACATCTTTGTACCACCTGTTTGTGAGCCACTGTGCAAAAGGAAAACCTGTGGACAGACGTATTCAAAATATAAATAACTAGTAAGATTTTATCCCTCATGCCAAGGACAGCACCTCTACACAAGCTTCAGAGCAATAATTTTTTTTCTGTAGGATCTTTGCAAGTCAGCAGTGCAGAATCAATGAGAGACTTCAAGTCTACCACCATTTCTCTGCTCTCACAGCAGAGACAGTGTTGCAAAGCAAACTGGAAAACAGGATTTGTACAAGCCTGGCAGGGAAAGCCCAGAAAAAAAGTCAGCTGTGTGAAGTGTTAGTTACAGCTTTGCTTTTAAGACAACTTTGCTTTTGATCAACCTGAGACTCTTGGACAGCTGAGTCAAGCTTGAACGCTGTAAGAAATGGTCTGCCAGGAACCAACCTTTCTCCAAGGACAAGATGTGCTTTTATCAGACTCAAGCTAATAGCCCATTGTACTCCTGGATTTCCACAGCAGGGAAAAGGAAAGGACTGGGGTTTGTCCCTCATGTTTGATTCTTCCTGTCTCTTTAAAAGCAGAGGCATAGCTCCCATTAAAATCTAACAAGCTGGTACATAAGATCAAAATTTCTTATCTTCCGGCTGGTTTGCTGGCAGGAACCCCAGCTGACTGGGAAAAGAAAAGGTGGTTCCCCAGCAGTTAAAGCTCTCAGACCAGTTCCCTGCAGTTGGCCAGCCCTGATGACTGTCATATTCACACTCCGTTTCCCTTCATCTGTTAAATAGGCAGCACTTTCATGGGCAATTTGGGAGGGCTCACACACTCTCTGTGATGAAGCACATCTGTTTTATTATCAAAGGGATGGGCCCTACTGGTATAATGTGCGCAGTGCAACGTAATATATACATATCATATCAAAAATCCTAAAGACCATTTCTCCAAGTGTGACTATAAATATACATCTGTGGCATAAGTTAACTTCTTCCTTCTGGCAATACTGACCTTTTTAATCACTGAAATAATTCTAAAGTGATTTTTCTTTTTTAATACTCTTACACCTTTAGAGCTTCTCTCTGGCAGTTAAAAAGTCAATTAAGTCAATTCCATTTGCATCCAGACTTGGTTCCACTTTCAAGTTCTGAGCTCCACATGTGCTGTAAGCATTCAAGTGTTATGTTCCTTACAGATTTATTTAATTTTTTTTTTAAATGCTTACATGGGAACACTCTTTTTTTAAGTAAGAAATGCCTGGAGATTATAAAAACTTATTTTTAAGAAAAAAATAACTTCTGTGCCAACTCTAAACTTTCACCAATGCGTGAACAGTGACTTCTGCTCAATCACTTCTTCCCACCAGAGCCTTAGAACACTTCACAGTGCATTCCGAGCTCAGAGTTTCACATTACCAACAATTTGATGAAAATCTGTCTGCCCAGCTCCCTAATGTCAGAGGAGAAGGCTGCAAAACAGGAGACAGGCTGCTGAGGAAGTGAAGCATGTTGTGAACCAATAGCTTGGAAGGATTTGGCTCTGTCCATTATTGCAGCCTGGTTTTGGATCCAGGATCCCATGGACCAGGAGGTTTTGCTGCTGTTAAGAGATCAGAAGGCTCCAGGAGAGCCCAGTCACGCGTTCTGCACAAGCAAACACTGGTGCCCTTCTACTGAATGTAAATAAGGGAGCGCCAACACCCCACCCTTTTCCACATGCAGTCAGTCTCACCTAGATCACAGAACTGTGAAATGAATCCAGCCAAGAATTAAGCTTTTGCTCCTTCCTTTTTATTCTGGGCCCCAGTGAACCTTCTTCCCTTACACAAGTCGATAAACCAGGGGAAGGGAGCACTCTTGCCTGGGCTGCTGATCCAAGGGATTGCCTCATACAGGATTTTCTTTGTAAACAGCAGACTGGGAAGAGCCCTATAGGCCTGATTTACTGTTCCCCAATCTCACTTTATAAGCACATTTCCCCATGAAGGAGGGACAGCCCAAAGCTGAGGATACTCTGAATTATTTAGCATGCAGAAGAGACTTTGGAAGAATCCCTTAAAACATTAACTCTCCCACTTCTCTCTTTACCTACATCCACAAGTAGTTGTTTTTAAGAATACATTCATAAAAGACATTCTTTATGTGATATCACCATATAAATGTGATACCGCTTTAGAAAGTATAACCATGTTTTTTCCAGGCTCTTCCACAGCCTTACCCATCAATAATTCAATTCCCAGTAGTAGCCTCTGTCTCTTGAGTTTTCACAGATTTTCTCCTACCACCTTTTACCCCTTTGCATATCCTTTTCTTGTGAATTCATTCCCTATCATTAACTATCTTTCTGCCATCACTCCCACGTTTTCTTAGCAGCTGTTATTGCCTTACTTCTAAAGGTGGATCATAACAGCTGTTCTCCGTTGTAGCTCAGAAGAACCCGAGATGTGGCTCCTCAATAAAGCAAAATCCCTCTGCTCCTTAGACAGAAGGACAAATTTTCTACAAATTTTCTGGCAGCACGCTGCTGCGACTGGGCACTCCACTTAAAACAAAAATTAAGCAAGCTCCCAGGACAAGCACAGCATATGTTAGACCTCTAGACAGCGACCCTCCCTTCACACAGCCCTGACTTTCACTTAACTCCTTCTACACCTCAGCCTGCAGGAATAAAGCAATATTTCACAGGTCGCAGGTGGAAACCTCTGCCGCAAACAGCACAGCTGCACCACAGCCCCTTCCATCAGCTGTTACCAAAACCAGGGCAAGGTTCTCCACCCATTATGCGCGGGGGTGGGGGAAAGGATACAGAAAAGGGAGTACTGGCAAACCGTGTGATGTAAACCCGCAGGCTGAATACATTAGGAGCTGTGGACATCCCTTATGACAGCAGCGTCTGCTCTGCTAGCACAAGAACGCTGTTCAGCAAGGTACAAAATGTCACCGGAGGCGGTGACAGGGCCCGGCCAGGTCTGGCGGCTGCCCCGGAGACCGGAGGGGCCCGTGTCCCTCCACAGGGCGGTGACACGGTGATGGGCGCAGCCTGCCCTGAGCCCCGCCGGCCGCGGGCCTTCGGGCACGGCCTCGCTGGGAGAGCCTGGCCAGGGCCGGCCGTGACTGCAGCCCCGGCCCCAGTCGCAGGGACCCGCTCGGGGACCGCGCACAGGAGCGCCGGGGCAGGGCCGGGTGTGAGGGGCCCCTCGGGGCGGCGGTTTCCGAGATGGCGCGGCCCCCCTCGCCCCCCGCCCGAGATGGCGGCCCTCACCTGGGTCTTGGTGGTGAGCTGGATCACCGCCTTCCTGAAGTTGAGCTTGGAGTCGGCGCTGCCCATGGTGCGGCCCGGCTGCGGGCAGGGCCGGGCAGGGCTGTCCCCTCACGCTACTGCTCCTCGGACCGCCGCTGACGCCATCCCCGTGCCGGCGGCTCCCGCTGCCTCCCTCCCTCCTCCCGTCAAACCGGGGCTCGCCGGTCCCGGCCCTTCCCCCCCTCCGCCCGCATCCCTCCTCCCGCATCCCTCCTCCCTTCGCCCGCGGCTCCTCCTCCGCCAGCTCTCCATCCCTACATCCCGCCCCGCCGCCTCCCCTCTTTTCCCACCTCCGCCTGTCATCCGTCCGCCACTTCATCCTTTCCTTCTTGCTCTCCTCCTCGCAGCCCCTTCCCTCCGTTCCCTCCCTTCCCACACTTTGCTCCCCACGGCCGTAGTCCCCACAGACCCTGCCTCATCTCCACTCATGGCAGAGCACGGCTTTTCTCATTCTCCTTCCTCGCTATCCCCTCCCTGCCTTCTCTGCCCTGCGCTTTCCTTTACAGCCCTTCTCTTCTACTCCATCCTTTGCCTTATCCCTGCATCAAGTTCCTCTGCTCCCATGTCACCACTTCTCCTCTTTTCTTGCCCCCTTTCCCATTCCTCTGCCCGCAGCCTTTGTCTCCTGAAGCTCCTTTGCCAGGCTCGGGCACAAGCCCAATGACAGCTCTGTCAAGCCATCACCAGCCACTCTTAGAGCCTTGGTCCCAAGCCCAGATGGTCCAGAGGTGCAAGCAGGATGCCAGCACAACAGCCAGCTCCAGTCTGTCCCTAGCCCTGGGCTGAAAGGAGCCAGGAACAAGCACGCTGGTAAACACAGACCCTGTTTGAGCACCTTATGAGGAGCTCGTTGCATGCAGTGGCCCATCAACCCTAATGAAATTCTACCCACACAAAAGGAGACGATGTTTTATAACCCTGAGTGCTGGGAATTTAGGATTTGGCACTCACTGAACACCTCAAAGCAGCTGTTTGAGGGCATTCAGCGTCACCTTTGAAGCCATCGTTGCAGTTTTCTGCTCCGAGCAGCTCTGTGAACTGCACGCAGGTCTTTTTGGTGTCCCTGAGTTACATTTCACATGCTCAGCTCTGCAAACCTCATTTCTTCAGAGGAAGTGAGGTAATTCCAATCGTTCTGCAAAAGAAAGCAGTGTGCTGACTCTCCAACTGGGGCAGACTGTGGGAATTCTCATTTGTTGGCATATAACCTGTACAGGAGTGATGTTTGATTTGATTGAGTGACATACCAGATCTGAGTCATTTTGGTAAAACCTACAGGAAAAAATGTTTTCACAAAATCATGTAATCTGGCTTTTGCTGCCAAACAGCCTGGGGCTTTACATCCAAGTACTCAATATGGCTACAATATACAGATAAATTATAAGAATTTATTGTTAGGAACAGAATACTTTTCAAAAGCAATCATTTCTCACAAATAATAGAAGAACTCTAGTCCAACTGCCTGACCACCTCAGGGCTTCAGGGCTGAAGCATGTCATTAAAGGCATTGTCCACATGACTCTTCAATAGGGATGAGAAAGCTAAGATTTCCCCATTTCTGTATTAAAATTGCTTAGAAAAATATCTAAGACCTACAGATGGCTTTCTCCCAGATACACCAGAAGTGCTTGATTATGTTTGCTGAGTTATAAATGCCAAGTTAAAAAGACTCCTTGATTCTGGTCTGTGACTGTATTAAGGCAGCTGACTTCCCAGGCAGCCACTGAATTTTCAGAACGTGTATATGTGATGGAGAGGTCTATGAGGAGAAAAGGGGAGAGGAATAGTCTATAATTCCTCTCTTATTCCTATCTTTATCCCCCTCCTCTGCTGCTGTACACAAGAGCTGAGTACTAGCCCTTGCTTTAATCATCCAGGGGCTCCCAGCTGCCTGTCACTGCTGGATTGAATAGTTTTCCTGACACAAATCCCATCTTTTCTGGATGCACAGTCTGCTGCTCTTGCGTAGACACTTTATATTGCCTTTTTTGTAGGCGCCACTGCAAGGTAATGCAATCAAATATAAATCCATGGAGTTCCATCACACAGAAGGGGGGAAAAAAGTGCAAACAAACAAACAAAAAAAACACCAAAAGAAAATATTATCTAAACCCACTGTTACTGTCACAGAAGTTAATTTGGATCTTAGAATCTCTGATAGATTCAAGGGCTGACAAGCATAAATAAATTCCCTTGGGCCAAACTCCAGCTAGGGGAAGGACGACCATCTCTAACCCTTATTCCATTAAGGTGGAAAGCAAGCACCAAAATCCCAAGATTTTTTCTGAATTTACTTATATGTAAAAGACACATTTCCTCCTCAGAACTCTATAAATCCTGATTTCCCTGAATTTTAAGCTCATTCCATCCCTCACAAAGATAAAAAAAATGTAAGAGGAACCTGCACCAGAGGCACTGATTTCCCATCAGAGTGCAAGCAGCATAGGGTTGGAGGAAGACACCACACTGAGAAGATGCCGTGGGGCTGTTTGTATGAGGTGTCCCCTTTTGCAGCCCCAGCTAAGGAGGGATGGATGATCTTGAAGAACGGCTCACACAAACCCAGCAAGGCAGAGAAGGCACTGAAACCCCCACTAAGAGGTCCCAATAATTGTCCCAAATCACCGTGAAGCCCATGGCAAGGCCAGGACACGGCATTCCAGCCGCAAGCCCTGCTCCTGGCAGACCTCTGAGCCGGGAGGGACAGGGCAGGGGGACTGCGGGACAGCTCCCCTCCCTCGCAGCCCGGGTGAGCCCCACCCTGGCACCCCACGCTCCGCTCCCCGCAGCCCCGCGCCCGCCCCGCTGTCCGTGGCAGGGCTGGGCGNCCCCCGGGCACGCAGAGCCGGGGCAGCGGCCAGGCACCGGCTGCCACGTCGTGCCACCTCCTTCCCGGCCCGGCCGGGGCACCGAGGCCGCATCTCCCCCCGCATCCCTGCCCGTATCCCCGCATCCATCCCGCTCCGCGGTTCGGAGGCGCCGGGCCCCTCTTCGGCGGATGCTGCGCGTCTCCCCGGGCCGCTGGTGCTAAATGCTGAGCGCCGACAGGATGGAGGAGTTTCAGAGCGAGGAAGAGNGACACCACACTGAGAAGATGCCGTGGGGCTGTTTGTATGAGGTGTCCCCTTTTGCAGCCCCAGCTAAGGAAGGATGGATGATCTTGAAGAACGGCTCACACAAACCCAGCAAGGCAGAGAAGGCACTGAAACCCCCACTAAGAGGTCCCAATAATTGTCCCAAATCACCGTGAAGCCCATGGCAAGGCCAGGACACGGCATTCCAGCCGCAAGCCCTGCTCCTGGCAGACCTCTGAGCCGGGAGGGACAGGGCAGGGGGACTGCGGGACAGCTCCCCTCCCTCGCAGCCCGGGTGAGCCCCACCCTGGCACCCCACGCTCCGCTCCCCGCAGCCCCGCGCCCGCCCCGCTGTCCGTGGCAGGGCTGGGCGGAGAGGAGGAGGAGGAGGCGGAGAAGAAGGAGGCAAAGGAGGCCGGTCTCGCCTCGCCTCCCCCTTCCCTCTCGCCGGTTTTCTTTGCAGCATTTCCATGCTAGAGGTCCCCACCGAGCTGCGGAGCGAGGATCTGCCTAGCGGCGCTGGGCCCTCTTCCTTCCTTTGTGCATCCCCCAGCCCTGTGCAAGCCGTACCCCCCNGCCCCCCCCGGCCTTGGAGGCAGAAGGAAGCCGCCCCCCCGGGCACGCAGAGCCGGGGCAGCGGCCAGGCACCGGCTGCCACGTCGTGCCACCTCCTTCCCGGCCCGGCCGGGGCACCGAGGCCGCATCTCCCCCCGCATCCCTGCCCGTATCCCCGCATCCATCCCGCTCCGCGGTTCGGAGGCGCCGGGCCCCTCTTCGGCGGATGCTGCGCGTCTCCCCGGGCCGCTGGTGCTAAATGCTGAGCGCCGACAGGATGGAGGAGTTTCAGAGCGAGGAAGAGGAGCCCTGGTACGACCAGCAGGACCTGGAGCAGGGTAAGGATGGGGAGACGCTGCAAGCTGCCAGGGATGGTGGGCCAGGGGATGCGCGGGCAAGAAAACGGGCAAACCCCGGGGACGGAAGGATGGGATACCTTCTCTCTGGACTATTTGGTTGGCAAAGCCACCGCCTCATCCTGCAGCGGCAAATCTCGGCACCGCTGCTCCAAACCACTGTCCTGGCCGAGGAAAGTTTAAAGCTGATGGATTGAGGCAGGGAGCCCAGAGCTGTCATAAGCACCACGGCAGTAAATAATTTGTTGTGTTACATCTTCAAAGAAGCTGGTTACCAAAAAGACTTGCTGCAGGCAGAATCAAACGGGTAGTTATGACACTGCTTTTATTTCAGAGTAGTCCAAGGTAGAATTACCAGGCACATTAGTTAGAAATTAATACATGGGAAATAACGTATTGCTAAGGATACGGAAAGTCTCTCTCAAAAGCTTTTGCTGTTCAAGCCCAAATCCAAAGGGATCTTCAGCTTCTTAGTCACCTAATTACTTCTGGAGATTTTTCCAATCAGCCATAAAACCAGCAGAAAAATGGGAGGAGAAGAAAAAATATCAAGGCCAAGTTTCAAACAGCAAAAGAAGCCTTGTTAGAAGATAAACGTTCACTTCTGCGGTTTGCTTTGAAGTAACTGTACCTAGTTCAATGGAATGTGTCCAAGGCTGGACAGTTGGTGCCTGTATTTGGGGCTTTTATTATTTTATTTTTCTTATCTTAATATTTTAAGTCAACACGCAGCAAGTAAATAACTGGAAGAAGTCCCATTTCAGGCCAGTGGCCCGGGAATGAACGGAACTGATTTGCCGATGCATAGCAAAAAATCATTCCTACCTAAACACAGTTCCCCTCTGGCATGTTGCACTATAGGTACAGTTTTAGATTTGCTTTTCCCAGCTGACTGTGCAGTCCAGCTGCAGTGCCTCAGCCCACCATCACTCCAGTACATTATGTCATGATTTGAAGTTTATACAACCTCAGCTGCAGGACAGGGGCCCAGCAAGGAACGATAACCAGCCCCCCAGGGGTTGTCACAGCTGGGCTTTAACCCCAATTTCTCAATTAACAGGAAGTAGTAGGATACTGGGCCCTGTTCTTTGAAACGCAACACTCAAACAAAGCCAAGAGCGTGGAGATGAAGCTATCAGCTGGATAAACAGTGCAGCCTTTGAATGCTCAGAAATTCACATTTCTGGGTGACGTCTTCCCATGGCTCACAAGGGGCCTGGGCACTGGTCCAGGGGCAGGATGCAGGCTGAGGAACAGCAGAACTAGGGATGAATATAGGGAGTGTTGAACAACATGGGACCAATTGATTTTTAGCCTAATGATGTCCCTGGTGTCAGGTTCATGAGTCAGCACTGGCACTGTACAACTGGCTCACAACAATAAAATCACCTTCCCACTGCAGGCCAGGTTCCCAGCTCTGTCCCAGCAGCCTAAAAACAGAATGACTATCTCGAGATGATGGATTGATGCTGGCTATGGGCTCCACTTTTGAGCACATACAGAACTGGAGGGAAACACAAATCCAAAATAAAGCCCAGCTGTGGGTTTGCAACCTCCTGTACATGAATAGGGGCTGCACAGGCTTCCACAAACTCAAGAAGAGACACGGGAATGCTTTAACTGGAATCAGCCAAATGGAAAGGTCCTACGGGGTAATTACAACTGTAATTAATTTGCATGATGCACAAAGATCACAAAGGACAGTGCTAGACTTTGTCCACATACACTGTGCCTTTGCATGACACCCAGAGGTCTTTGGTGGCGGTACAGCCATGGAGCTGTTGGTCTGGGAATGGGGGGTAGAAGCACAGCACAAGACATCCAGTGTGGCATGATTAGAGGCGTTACTAAGGGGATTGGCATGCCAAGAGCCCAGGGTCGCACAGAAACCCACGCCTGGCAGCAGCACAGGGAGGGCAGAGGACAAAAGCAGAGGCTTAAAGACCATTCCTTAGGAGCAAGGGGTGGGAGAAACAAGAAATAATCCAAGCTAGGAGAGCAGAGAAGGTTCTTCTGTGAACCAGTTGGTTGCTGGGCCTTTATGTCATTTCACAGCATCATCAAATATTTATTACATTTACATCCAAAACTGTTTGCTAAGCAACAGATGGCTTAACTGGGAGCTCTGTGATGATTATGTTAATTAACCATTTTAGCACCAGAGTGGAAATCATGCCTCCAGCTCCACACCAAGCACCTGTTACTTTTTTCGTCATCCTCCACAAGCTTCACCTTGCCAAAGTAACTATTTTTTTCAAAATAATAAATCCCAATCACTCTTTCTTTCCCCTGAAGTGTCCACAACAACTGGGTGCATCCACCACATGCTTTGGAAGCAGGAAGATCTGGTCCCCAGCCTCAAGGCCCTTCCAGCCTTGATTAAGCCATTGCCTTTCAGATGCCTTTACCTGTTTCCTGCACACTGTAACACTCTGTGGCTCAAGGCATTGTACCAAGATGCCTTAGCACATAGAAGCAGACTGAAATCCCAGCCAGGACCCTCAGCAATGACATGGTAACAGCAGTGGTATCCTGTGAGGTTTCCTTTGCAATGATGATCCCTCTGGGAAGGCTTTCTGATTTGAGGAAAATGGTAAAAATGGAGCTGCAGTTCCCTCATACCATGACTTAGCTTGTTGCTTTGTAAGCATGAAGAGATATCAAAGTGCTGCTTTGGTCCAGCCACCTTCCATGGGCGGGGGAGTCTGTGCCTCTAAGTGTTAAAACCAGGATAAAATTCTGG
Source organism: Tichodroma muraria (assembly GCA_013390105.1). Lineage (NCBI taxonomy): Eukaryota > Metazoa > Chordata > Aves > Passeriformes > Sittidae > Tichodroma > Tichodroma muraria. The sequence continues at coordinate 90,216 of WAAG01055758.1, read as the reverse complement.
TGAACCTTTTTCTAGCCCTTGAGAACTGATGATGTGGCTACAGTTGCATCATACCCTGCGCACAGGGCCTGTGTGCAGCCAGACCCCAAGAGGATGAATGAGCTAAAATTAGAGTCTGAGCTGGGGATAAGTGGGGGCACCTTTCCTGTTCATCAGGAGCGTTTGTGTTTGGGAGGGCTGTGTGCCAACGCAATTGCATCTGGATCCAAACAGACACAGCAGCTCTGCCAGCAACTTCCAGCCTTCATCTCCCCCGCAGCAATCTCACAAGATGAATCCTCCTTGCAGTCATCCCACTGCACTCCCTGATCTTCCCAGCCTCCCTATCCCCCTGCCAGCATTCAGGTCTCAGAGAGAGTGCAACCCAAAAGGAGGCCTCTCAAAGCCACTCTTCTGATCCCTGGATCTAACCATAGCCTAAGGCATATGGGGAGATTCTTGGGTGTCCTGCATGGGACCAGGAGTTGGACCTGATCATCCCGATGGGTCCCTTCCAACTCAGCATATTCTAGGATTCTTTAAGTGTGAGATGATTGCTCCCATGTCAATAAACATCCTCTTGCTGCTCTGAGATAGGCAGCAGGACCAGAGGGAGTGCAAGAACCAGCACATCACCTCATTGTCACTGCAAGACCAGATGTCCTCCTGCAGCCACAGAAACGTTTGGGCCAAACCATCTGCAATGCAGGCTTAGGATGCTATGGCTGTAACCTCTAAAGGTCTCCAGATTTAAAGATCTTTTTTTAATTCCTCATCCTTTTGCCAAGCATCTGATTGCTTGAGTACTAAGAAGGAAAATGACACAAGGTGCTGAGCTTGCACCACTCCCAACTCATCCATGTAAAGACACAGGGTCACCAGTGCTCCAGTGACCAGATCCTGGCATTGGGGTGAGCCCAGGGGATCCATGCTGGCACCCACTAGCACCCATACCTGCGCCACCCAGGTGGTCCAGAGCACTGCAATCCATTATCAGCTTCCCCAAAGCATTCACTGCACAGGGGAGCTGGTGAAACTCCATATTCTGCCCCTCATGAGGCAGTTATCCCAGCAGTCCAGGGATAAGGCACACACCTTGCCTGTTCTCCAGGAGCACAGCAATTTTCTGCCCTCCCTCCCTCCCCAGAAGCAAGCCAGAAGGACAGAGCTTTGCCTGCAGTAGCTGAGCCACTTATTTATTTAGCAGTACAGTACAGCAGGTAGCTTATGGAAGTGGAAAGTTTTCAGTGCCTAATTGCTGAGCTGCTTAGGAATGACAAGAGGGTCTAAAAAAAGTCACAGGAGACAAGGAAATAAGATGACAGGTTAGTCTAAGGAAGTGATGAGTGGCTCCAAATATGGGGGGGGAAGAGCATATATAGATGTATATTCCTAGCGTGAAAATTTCCCTGTTACATGAAGGCAGCAAGAGAAGGGGACACAAGAAAGCCCCACACAGCAACTTTCAGTGAGAGACCAGAACCTCCTCTCCACATCTGCTGAGCCCAGGCACATAGTTCCAGCTGTGGGAGGGAGTGGAATTAGAAGAACTGCTGGAAAAAGGGAAACAAATAAAAACCTGGGGAGGAAAAAAAAAAAGAAAAATCAGAGTTTTCTATATCTCCCAACCGGAAACAACCAGCTAACAGTGGCAATTCTCCTTGGCAAGGCCATGCACAAAGGATTTTTGGTCTGAATCCTGAAGGATGTTTTCCCCTAGCAGCTCTGAGCCTGAGGGGCTGGGAGCCACGCCACTGGCCACTAACACCCTGCACGTGGAGCCTGTCCCCCCACCCCAGCATTTTCCAGTTCTCTTTCTTTGTTCCTGTACCAGCCAGTGCTGGCTGGTGACAGGGCAGATGCACTGACTCAGTGTGACAGGCAGGAACCGCTTAGAGCGGTGACAGCACCAGGGTCCCATCCTGCTCCTGCTAAAAGCAGTGCCAGTACTCAAGATAACGCACTGCTTGCTCACTCTTCTCCTCTCACACACTCTGTCTCCTCTCCCAAAAAGCTTTTCCAGAGCAGCACAGTGCTAAATTCCCACCTCATCTTACTCCAACTGATCTGTTTGGGTGTGCTCGCACCAAACAGTCCTTCAGGGTTTCCAAAACTTCTACTTAATCTGCCCAAAACCAGGTATGTGGGCCAAGAATTTAGGAAAATATCTGCAATACAAAATACACCAAAGGAAGGAGACCAGATGTTACACAACTGCTGCTTTTTGCACAGCTGGGAATTTCAAAGGGATTTTATGTTACAGATTGTTTTTTGTTTTTTTCCATGTGTATTCAGCAAACAGTTATAAACCATCTCTCCAAAAAGCGACAGTTCTAATGGTTTAAACAGACTGTTCCTCTGCAGCTTTCTGGGAAGTCACTGTAGTCTATTCCATATGTTGCCCTGGTCCTGCTCAGTTAATTTGCCTCCTCCCTGAAGAATTCAGACCTTCAAGTGTGTAATATCCAGGTCCATGCTGGCATCTTCCAAATATGCAGCTGCAGCAACAGCAGTTGGAGCAAGAATGCAATCATGCCATCCTCCAGGTATTCTTGGTCCACAAGAAAGTGTTAAGTCCTGGGAAGGCACCTGATCTGTGATGGCCAAGCACTGGTGTCTGCAGGAGGAGGCAGAGCAAGGAGCAGCACAGCACACCCCACAAGCATTAGTGTTTGCAGCAGAACTGTGTCCAGCACACTGGTTTTGGTGTTGGGCCTCCAAAAGAAGTATTGCTCTGCATCCTGCTCAGGACTAGTGGTAGACATAACATCATTTTGAGAGGACATCAAGTATTTCATCACTCCCTTTCCCTGCAAACTCAGACTGGAAAGTTACAGCCCTGTGCTCTTCCTGTGCAGCTGCTCAAACAGCACTGATCACTCATCTGAGGTCAGGATCTCTTCCCACATGAGCAGCATCTCCAGCCTGCGCCAATAGCCAGGCACAAGGCAGCTGGGCTGTGAGCTGAGCACCTGGAGCAACAGGGCTTCCTAAACTCCCTAGCAGCAGATGGGAAGGGAGCAGTAGTGGGGTAGCACCCTGCAAGATGATACACTTTTCTTCAAAGTCAAGAAAAAGGGCTTCTGGAGAAGAGGTGGGCAGGTTTTTGGCATTGCTGCAGAGGGTCAGGCTGAAGAAAGGTCTCTGGACATAAGAGGTAGCAGACAGAAGTGACCAGCAGTGGCAGTGCTGGCAGGGGTCTTGGGGCTGCTACAGCTGCACTGGAATAGTTGCTCCCCGAGTGTCCAAATCACTCCGTATCAGTGGTTCCACCTGCCTCTCCCCAGCAAGAAGGGAGCAAGGGCACCAGAATTGGCTGGGAATGGCTCAGAGTAGGGGAATATGTTATGTGAGCAGGAGCAGGGCAGAAGAACGGACACAGTTGTGGCAGCCCAGCACCGTGGGCACCATCCCCTGCCACGTGAGCACAGTGACCTGACCTTCACAGGGCGCCTTTGCTCGGGGCTCTGCACGTGCACAGCACTGTGCTGAGCACCCTGGTGCTCATCCTCCTTGTCCATCCTGGGTCACTTACAACCTCCTGCCCCCAAAACACACAGGGGAGAGGAGTTCTGCCACATGGCAGCCATCCACATGCTTGTGTCTTTAGCTTTAAAAGAGTATAAGCCTTTATTCACAGTTTTCTGCAACCCAACATAATTAATTAATTGGAGATTTGCTGCCTGGGGGAGGAGCGCATGCAGGAAAGCTCTGGCTGCCTTTCTCCCTCCTCTTTCTTCGCTCCTTCTCTTCAATAGCCCCACTTGTATGTATTTATTTAGGACATTCTGATCCAGGTGCACTATCAGAGTCTCGGAGCCACCAGTCACCAAGCTCTTTCAAACCATTTTAGCCTGTAAGGCAAACACAGGCACTGAGGCTGTTTAGATAAGAGAACAGCAGGAAAAGATGCAGATGGGGCCTCAGCCATGGTCTAATAACATCCTCTGTGTTCTCATGCTCTAACAACTTGGTAAAAGGCACAGCAATTTTTGTGGGCACGGGGATGGGACTGCTCTGTGTGTTTGTAGAGACACAGCTCATAAGCAGAGGTGACCATCCTGGGTCTCAAGCATTAATATACAGGGGATAATTTGGGGTGCAAGATGTTAAGAGGGAAGAAAGAAAAGGCATAAATTCAATCTAAAATGTCTGGTGAGCATCTGAGAAGAATAAAGGAGAGCTGATAGAGGAAATATTGAACAGAACTGAAAAATGTAGAAGGCAAGGAAGGGAGCAGCAGGGGCTGAGAGAGCTGGAGGGCTTCGCTACAGCTCAGCACAGTACAGACAGTGTGTCCCTGAGCCCCTTGTCAGGGATTTCCACTCCTTGGTAGTGCCACTTTTGCCCAGGGGGCTGAAGATAGCATGGAAGGAGCTGTTCTCACTGCATTGGGCTTACCTTGACCCCCTCTGCCACCACCTGAGCCCCCCAGGGACAGTTGCACAGCCAAAGGCAGCACAGGAGCACGTAACAGATTACACAAGAGAAAGAAAAGGAAGAAAAAAAACCAAGCAGGAAATCCAGCAAATCTCATTAGGGTAACAAAAATGCCAGTGTGACCAACATCAGCTCAGCCCAGCAAGAGCCACAGTTTGAAAGGAGGAGAAGGAAGAGGAGGAGGAGGCGGCTGTGCTGCCAGGGACTTAGGCACCGTGTTTGCTCTCACCCAACTCTAACAGAGGCTTTTCCCCACCTGCTTCATTGGGGCTGTTTTACAAAGCAATCCCTGCCTTTGTGGAACACCCCACTGCACCAAAATAACAGATTCTCCAAAAAAACCACACAGAACACCAAGTGCAAAGCTGAACTGAGCAGCAATGTCTGAGTTATGCCAGTGTAAAAGTGACAGGGAATCCACGTCTCAGCAGTAACACTGGTGACTGACTCTCTGGAAGTTCTGACTGGCCTTGGGAAACATTATCTTGTGTGGAATAGGCATGTTGGAAAGGCTTTTTCAGGTTGTTTTTGAGATGCTGCCAGATGGCATTTGCTTTCCTGCATCCTACCAAGTTCCATTGCAATGCTTTATACAGGACAAGTGCAGAGATTGCTTCTATCACCTGCCATGGAGCAGCAGTGATATACAAAAGTTGATCTTCATTGTAATATACCCAGACAGCACAATCCCTTGCAACTATGAAGGAAAATAAATGAGTAGCAAGTATACCCTACCCCAGGGTAAATCAGCATAGCATCATTCATTTAGACTTCGAAAGGAATAATTGCACCCACCCTTGACTTTAAGTACCCATGTGTAATGGAGCAGACAGCAAATGCCATTAAATTAAATGTCAACAGCATTAAACATCAGTTCTTAACTCTCAATGTACCTCATCCATCAGCTCACAAGCACCCTGAGCTTCCTCCAGAGACCTCCCCACCCTCCTCCCTTCTCTTCAGCAGATGCATTCACCATGTGCAGCACAGGACAGGAGCAGCCCTTTCCACAGCCCCACATTTAGGAAGGGGCCACAAGTAATTCCTTTATACATGCTCAGCTGAAAAGGACCTGCAAATCCATAAACCCTTGCTCATCTACACCACGCAGCAAAGGACTTCCGTGCCCCCTGCAAGCTGCTGGCTTTGCAGGACAGGGACAGGGCTGGTTTGTTAAAGGTGAGGAGCCAAGTGCAGCATCCCCAGTGTGTTCTCTCACAGCCTAAACATGAGAATCCCTTGCTGCACAACAGATGACAGGGGGAAGTCCAAAGCAGCTGCACCAGATGGTGGCTTCCTCCAGAAAGCCGCATTTACAAGAAGCATGTGAACAGCTACTGGATCATCATCGTGCCAAAAGCAGCCAAAACCTGCCTGGCACCAGGCTTATGCCCTCCCAAAGTCACAACCAGGAGATGCTGGAGGAAAGAAACCCCTCCGTAAGGCTGTGGCAGAGTGCTCTGCTCAAACAAATGCAGGCCAGCACTGGGAAGACAGAAACGGCTCCAAATCCTCTTTGAGCCTCTTTGCAAGGCTGGGGAAGCACCCAGCTGTGCTGCAGCCCCAGGCAGGTAATACCTGCCTGTGCCAGCACTGCCACAGGATATTGCCATGAGAGAATACCCTGCAGTTTGTCCCTCAGCTTCTTTCCATCAAAGGCAACCTGCTGCAGCTTTTGGATCAGGATGGGGTTTATTCAAGTTTCCTCAATGGCACAGGCGTAGCAGAATTATTACTGGGCTGCTGCTGCTCATCTCTGCAGCTCCAGGACGGTGCCTCCTTGATATTCTGCCCAGCTCTGCTCCCCTGTACCAAGCCCTGCTTGGATTCAGCTCCCGCTCCCTTCCCACCATATGGTCTCTCTTCTCATCCCCACCCTCCTTGCTCAGAGGCCTTTCCCGCGGAAGCTTTCAGGGAAATGCAGCCTCCATCCCTCCCTCCCCTGCTCCAGAGGCACAGCCCTTTGTTTGGGGACACAGCGTGTCTCCTTGGCTGGTGTTAATTACAAGGGCCACGTCAGTGTTTGCAGTACAGGGAGCCAGAGGGCGCCAGGCTGGTGCTGCCCGGGACGGCTTGCATCCACAGATCTCTCCTGATAGGATTTGGCAGCATCAAGACCCCGTTTTTGAAGTTGAACATTGGCCATTTCACAGTGGTGCCTTCAGCAAAGGCAGGATGTGGAGGGATGGGGCACATCGAGTGGGCACACAGCACTTTATTTCTCCTCCTGCATCCAGAGGGGAGGGGGAAGGGAGGCATCAGCATATCTGCTAAATTAGGGCAAATCCTTCAGCACTGGCTGGCTGATCTGACAGTGGAGAAGCAAACAGAAATACAAAAAACTGTGGGAAAACCATAGTACTATGTAGAAAGTATTCCTGAATTCCTAAACAGTTCTTTTTCTCCCCCAAATAACTTGGTGAAATTTCACATTCAGCCTCGGGTTTCCAAGGTCTGTGTGAAGAGGAGCTGTGTGCTCCCTCGGCTCATGCAGAGCCACAATTAGTACAAAGATCAAAAGGGATCTGGTCTAAAGATGACGTTAAAGCACTTCCACAGCATCCCCTCCCTCCCCCCAGCCCCACAAGCTGGGGAGACCAACAGGTGGGGAAGAGGACTCAGGCACAAGGGGGTGGATGAGACAGGATTACCAAGGATGCTTTGGCTGGCAGGCAGAGGGTGAGGAAGTGTGTGTCACAATGGCTGAAGCAGTTAAAAGACACTAAAAGAACCAATTCCCTCATGTTCTTCAAGCCTGGAGTCTCCCAGGCCCTTATGCTCAAAATGGAAACGAAGACTCAATTTCCTCCTCAGAGCCAAGCCCCATTCTTTCCTCTTTCCCACTCATCCCCAAACACTGCCCATTTCCCCCATTAAATTATTGCTGACAGAGCCCTTTAAATTACAATGCAGGATCTTGCACTGCCTAATCCACTTAACTCAACCCCAGCTGATTAAATTGGATGCCATATGGTGGGAGAGCACTGGTGTAATCCACAGGGACAGGGACACACTTGACTCATTACCTGGAGCACAGCACAGAGGCCTCTCAATACACACCTCCACATCAGGGCCCTGCTTGCTGCCAGGGATGTGATTTCCAAGGTGCCACTCTCCAGCAACAACACTGGCTCTGGCAAGGTGGTGCTGACACTAAACACAGCCCCAAGCAGCTTAAAGGCACAAATTATCCCTCATCTCTGTTGGCATCTGGCTGTTCCCCCAGCCCCAGCTGGTGTAGCAAACACTTGGGTCTCCCAAGGGCACTTTATAAACTAGGGGAATTTGGTGCTTGGAAAAAAACAACTCAGTGGAGGAGGTTTGTCCATGGGGAAACGTGCCAATAACTTGACTGCAGCTCTCAGACTGGGTCACTGTGCAATGAAGAGGATTATAATTAAAAAGGTCACAGTTCTTTTAATAATAACACCCTGCAGGGCAGGGCACAGCTGGAGAGCACATTCCCATGTAAAGGGGAGATTCGAGGACATACTGAGCAGCTGTTGGCAGCACACATCTGGGGAGCCAGCAGAAAGAAAAACGGGCAACACACAGAATAGTAACATATCAGCACATCCCACAGCACAGCATTATCCATCAGGAAAGCCCCATCCCAGGCACTGACAGCACTGTAGCTCACGCCCTGGCAAGCACTCATGTCCAAGGTCAGTATGAGCCTCATTTTGTGATGTGTGAGAGGTCAGGGCTTTCTCAGGCTCAGAATACATCCCAGGAGTCCTGGTTCCCCTTCTTACTGTCTTAGCGACCAAGTATCCCTCTTTCCCAATCAACTTCATAGCCAAATGAACCACTGGAGAAAATTATAGCAACCCTCAACCCTGGCAAAGCCTTTGCAAAACACATCATTAGATGGAGACTAGAGGGGAACATTACAACAGGCCAAGAAAATGCCAGCACAGGAGACCCAGGTCCCCTCACACCCTGCAGGATTGTCACTCCTTAATTACCTACAACTGCATGATAACCACACCAGAGAAAGAAAGAGCAATAACACACACCAGGACCCATTCCCTTACCTTTTGGAAGGATTAAGGTCAGATTTTCACTCTGTCATCCTAAGAACTGTTACCTCTAGAAGCACCAAGAAAAATGAAACCCACCAGCTCATAGTCAGGTTTTAAGAAGGCAACCAATTCCTGTGAAAGCAAAGGGCTGTTCTCAGAGCCAGCTGGGCTGTCCCAGCCTCACAAACAGCATCACCTGTGTGCTCAAGCTTTGGCCAACACACGATTCACAGGGCCTGGAGGCTTTTTCTTTTCCCAGCAGCAAAAACAGCATTTTAAACTGACCACACTGCCAACATCTACTTTTCCCCTGCATTTCTCCTGAAGTACAACCATTTCAGTAGCTTACCAAGGGCATTTAGATGTGGCAGAGAGTGAACACAAAGCGGTTTGTCCTTTCCCTGGAGCTGCCCCAAGGAAAGAGCCTTGGATTCGATCTGGCTGCTGCAGCACTGCTGCAGTGCTGCCAGGGTGGCACATCTGGGAGGTGCCTGCAGCCCCCTCGGGCCAGGCAGGGTTTTATTACTCCTGTCAGTCTATTAGCAGGTGATGGATGGAGGATGGAGGCTGACAGGGAAGGCAAGGTACTCCCTTCGTTAGAGATAATAATATAATTTAGAGAGCATCCCCAAGGCCCTGCAGGGCTTTACCAACCCTTTGCACCATTCTGACAGGTGCTGAGTCCTTCTCAGTGATAGGGGATGGAGGTGCTGAGCACCTGCCACAACCCAGATCCTGGGCTGATCCTGGTTACAGTGTGCAGGGAGTGCATGAGGGTTTTGCAGCCACCAAAGCACCAAATTGTGATTGCATGGAGGAGCTGCAGAGCCCTGAGCTCAGCCTCCCCTTGCTCCTGTAGCCCAGTGGGACAAGAGACCAGATTCTGTATGTTCTGTGAGCATGCATCCAGGTCAAAATGTGCCAGTAAAACCAGTGCCATGAAAAATGTGCTGCTGTGCTTGGTGTGGTGTCATTTTTTGGGGTGGGGGGAGATCCCACCACACCCAGCGATGAAACTGTCGGAACTGCAGCAGCTTTGTCCCTCTGCTTTTCAGACTTGCACTTGGCTGCAGAGCTGGGGAAGACACTGCTGGAGCGAAACAAAGAGCTGGAGGACTCCCTGCAGCAGATGTATGCCACCAACGAGGAGCAAGTGCAGGAGATTGAGGTAGGGACACAGTCAGGACAGGGTTGGGGACAGGGGCTGCTTGGCCTCTGCTGTCACCTAAGAGTGAAGGTGGGAAGAGGATACTTCCACCAGGGCCAGCAGCTCAGATGCCAGCAGAAAGGCAGGGATGTGCTGTGGGGCAGGGAAGTTGAAGTATCTTCTGTAAGTGCCAGAAGGAGGATGGATTAAAGTCTGTTTAAGTTTTAAGGTCTGTTTTAAAGTCTGTTGATGGATTAAAGTTCATCCCAGCCCTGGGGAGGGTCTCGATCCCCCATTAATTGGATTTTCCCCTTTTCTCACATCCTCACTCCCTGCCCATATGTGCACACCAGATTTTGGCACCAAGCCACATCTGGGTCACTTTTGGCCTTCCCCTGCATATCTGTCAGCCTTCACACTCGTTTCTTCCTGCTCTGCTGCAGCTTTCCCTTGATCCCAGAGATTCAGAATTGTGTTTGTTCCCAGCTGGGCCCTCGGCACCCCCATAACACAGCCCCCTTTGTTAGAGGCATAAAATAGCTATTTCTCCAAGAGCTACAATCTAAACCCCCATTTCAAGCATCCTGTGGGGTCAGGGCAGTGTTTCTAAGAGCTCACAGAACTGATCTTAGAGGCTTAAACCTGCTGTGCCTGAGAGGGTTTTCATCCACTGGAAACCTTCTAGGGATCTGTGAGTTAAAAAGATTGGGCACCCCCTGATTTAAAAGGACACAGGGCGGAGGAGGGCTGCCAGTTCACAAAAGCAGCACATGATGCTGCAGGGATCAGACAGCTGATGTTTGACGGAGCTAGTGGATGGATTTAGCAGCCCATCAGAAGCACATCCACCATAGGACCTGGAATCTGGCCCCAGCTGAAAGTTAGCACCTCAGTAGATGCCCCTCTCCTAGTGTTCCGAGGATAAGATTTTGCAATGGCAGACTTACAGAAAAGGGTGTGCAAATCCACAGAAACCACAGGTCTCCTCATATTTCACAGAGTCAGAGTTTTAGCCTGAATTCCCAAGGAAACACAGCTTCTGCAATTGATCTGTCAGATGATCAAGTAACCAACTGGCCAATTTCAGTCAACTTTCAGTCCCAGGGATATCAACTTTCTTTGGTACTAGGAATAAAAAAGCAGCTGAATAGAGAGAAACAGAGATGTGCCCTTCGCAGAGGGCAGGGGAAGTTCAATCGTATTTTAGACACAAAAATATTCACAGTGGTCGGGGGATGAATATTTCATCTGTGGAAGAGGCTTCCACCAGGCAGAGCCACAGAACACATTGTCAGAGGAAGCAAAGGCTTAGGAATTTCTGCATGTGAAAAAACCCAGTTTTTTGGAGTGCTTATGCTTCACTTTTCCTCGCAGTACCTGACCAAGCAACTGGAGATGCTGCGGCAGATGAACGAACAGCACGCAAAAGTCTACGAGCAGCTGGACCTGACAGCACGGGACCTGGAGCTGGCTAACCAGAAGCTTGTGCTGGAAAGCAAGACTTCCCAACAGAAAATCCAGTGGTACGGCCTCCCCTGGATCTTCAAGATCCAAAAGCCTTCAGCTCACCTTTCTTCTGCCCCAAAGTGCAGCCTGTCATTGCTATTTGAGCCGTTCTCTTTTGTATCAGCCCACTTCTGCAGCTGTTTGGAATGCAAGTGTGTTGCAATAATGCTGGTTAGCAGGGGTCGGCCACAGCACCGACATCCCTGGGATGAGGGCTGGATAAAGGAGTGTCTGAAACTACCTGGAGAGAGGCACAGCAGCCTCTCCTCAGATGTGTTTCCTTCGAGATAGTACATAATCCTATCAGGGAGATCCCCAGCCCTGAAGAAATACCAGGCACAGGTCCAGTAACTCGTGAAACCCTGGCTAGTCCGTGCTGAACCACTAGTTTATCAATAATACTTCTATCCTAAAACAAGCCCATGATCAAGGTTATGCCTAGAAACAACAGCCTAAGCCATGTCCTTGGAATGCAGCATCATTTGCAAACAACTGTGTGGAAGAGTTTCTGAGCAGAGTGTTTTACAAACTATCTGCAGACAGAACAAAACAAAATCTCTGCCCAGTCTCTGTGTTTCTCTACAAGATAAACAAAAGGAATAGATACTTGTTTTAAGTGCAGAGATGTTCCAGGATAGTGCTTATGTCCCAGAGGTGCCTTTTTCAGTCAACTGATTTGAGGACAGCAGGACTCAAATCAATCCCCTGTCCCTTTTTTATAACCAACCCCATTCAAGAGTGACCACAAAGAGAAAGACCAACAAAAACCAAGTGCTGTCATAATCCCAGGGCACTCTAGAAAGCGGAAGCACCTTCCTAGAATGGATTTCTCTATAGGAAAAAAACACCTTTTAGGAACCTGTAGCACCTGACTCCTCACCTATGCTCCCTCCTCTCTCTGCAGCTTGACAGAAACAATCGAGGGGCTGCAGAACCAGGTGGAGGAGCTGCAGAAGCAGGTGGAGGAAATGCGGAGCTTGGAGCAGCTCCGCATCCGGAGGGAGAAGAGGGAGCGGCGCAGAACCATCCACACCTTCCCTTGCCTTAAGGAACTGTGCTCCAGCCCCAGGTACAGAGCCTTGGCTTTGGCAATCCCTCCAAACTGCTCCCCACAAACGGGAGGAGGTGGGTGAGACCCTCTGGGGGTGCACAGAAACTCCTCAGACACAGAGCTTGGGCATCAGAGCCTGAAAACCACGGCTGGAGCTGAAGCGGGGATGTTCCTCTCACCAGTCCAGCTGCCTAAGGTGGTGTTGGCAAAGCAGAGCCATCATGATCACAGCACAGTGATACTTCTCTTCCCAAGCCAGCACAGCCCATTTTCCCTTTCCAGCTGCCTTCCAGCACAGCACTAGCACCTCCGGCTCACCAAAACCAGTTGAGATGGTGCATTTTGTGCTGCGTGACTCCAGCACTTCCCAGGAACACCAGTCACACACCTGGATACTGTATAAACACCTACAGCACTACTGCAGCCTTAAACCTCCTCAAAACCCGATCACTGTGTTAATTCACTGACCTCATGAGGGCATTTCTTGCTCAGCTTTGTCCACAAAAGAGGGTTCTTTAAATAGATAAGCAATCAATAAACTTTGTTACTGAAAGCATCCTCTGCCAGAGGATACGAACCAAAGACATTTTAACTGCAGCAGCAATGGGGATGTTAATCAGGCCATAACCTTACCCCCAGCAAAATCCAGTTAATGTCTCTGTGGTTCTTTTCCCCCTAGTCCCCCAATCCCACTCTCCCACCCTACCACAGGACCTTGGGTCCCCTTGCAGCTCCACAGTTGGCTCTGAAGGTCAGGCTGCCCTTCAGTGCCTTGAAATCTGTTCAACACCCCCCATGACAGCCATGCCTCCCAGCATGGAGGAAGCCATGGAGCTTGCACTTTTCCAATTTTGGTTGCCATGGGTGCTTCACTGAGGAGAAAAACCCAAATCCCCAAAGGGAAGGGGGAAGTGCTTGTTATCACTTCCCAGGCAATGAAGAAGGGGCACCTCTATCAAAAATCTCTGCCTTGCCGTGTAAATCTTCCCTCACTCCCTCCAGAGCCCCTCTCAAACACAGGGCTGCACTGGCAGCAACACATGTGCTTAAGGGTTTTGGCTGGGTGGGTCTGGGGTTGTCACCATATGCAGTGGGTAGTTGGTGAACTCCATGGTGAAGAGAGCAGCTGATGGACTCTAGCAAGAAAAACCCAAAGCCACCTACTTTCAGCTCAGACTGGTAGCACTTGAACACTCATTCTTGCTTCACTGCAATGCTGGTGGCTTGTTTGTTAACCAGATGTCTTTTACCTTTTAGGATCTCATTTCTCTCCTGTCTTTTATTACTGCTGGCCAATAAAACTGCAAGTTCTGTGGGACAGATATTTGTCTCTGTGTCTAGAAGAGCCATACCTTGTGGTCTCCTGGCACAAAGAGAAGGCACATCTCACTCCATGAGCTCATGTCCTTTTTGGACATCAGTGGAACTAATTACATAACAAAAAAACCACAAATCCCTTATGGGAGTATTGCTTGGTCAGACTCTCTCAAGCATCTTTCTCCTCTTTCAGGTATGAGGACGCATTCCAGGTCCACAGCTCTTCCACAGAATTCAACCAGAAGCCGCTGGAGAGGGAGAACGAGCGTCTCCAAGCCATGGTGAACTCGCTGAGATCCCAGGTGAACCAGGAGAAGCAGCGGAAGGAGAGGGTGGAGCGCGAGTACACCTCGGTTATCCAGGAGTACTCGGACCTGGAGCAGCGGGTGTGCGAGATGGAGAACTGCAAACTCCGCATCAAGGAGCTGGAGGCAGAGCTCCTGGAGCTGCAGCAGATGAAACAAGTCAAGAAGTACCTGCTCAGCAGAGAGGACAACCTGTCCGAAGCCCTCCTCGAGCCGCTGAACAATGCCCCAGAAGCAGATTACATCGACCTGTCCGAGGAGGAGGGAGGGAAAAGCCACGGGACATCCATGACCCCTTCCCCGAACCACCCCGTGCGGAAAAGCTGCAGCGACACAGCCCTGAACGCCATCGTGACCAAGGACGCCGTGAGCCGGCACGAGGGCAATTACACCCTGCACGCCAACAACGTGCGCAAGCGGGGCATGTCCATCCTGCGCGAGGTGGATGAGCAGTACCATGCCCTGCTGGAGAAGTACGAGGAGCTCCTCAGCAAGTGCCGGCAGCACAAGGACAGCGTGCGCCACGCGGGGGTCCAGACCTCCCGGCCCATCTCCCGTGACAGCTCCTTCAGGGACTTCCGAGGAGAGGGGCATGAGCTGGAAGAGCGGAAAACCATGGAAAAGACCATCAGCAAACATGTGGAGGCCGTGGACAAGCGGCTGGAGCAGAGCCAGCCCGAGTACAAGGCTCTTTTTAAGGAGATCTTCTCCCGCATCCAGAAAACAAAAGCGGACATCAACGCCACAAAGGTGAAAAACAAGAGCAGCAAATGAGTCCTGGCTCTCCGCAGCTCCCACGTGCAATTGCGACAGCCATGTCTTCTCTTGAGCCCCAGGAAATGCCAGGTGGCCCCTCTGCTTTGAAGGTTTGAGAGGTCTGCAAGCAAGAGAATGTCACAGGGACCCAACTCACTATTTTAAGCTTAGGCTCTGGACAACCCGTTGGGACAATTGTACATTGTAGTTAGAGGATTTCAGAAACCACACGATGGATCTCTGCATGAGTTACTGCCGCTGCCAGACACCACAACAGCAATGTAAACCCCACCACGAAAGAAAAGAAACCAATTTCCCCCTCCACCCTTTTTCAGCTTGTCCTACAGCCCGATTATCTGCAAGCAAAAGCCTGGATGTCCTCCAGCGTCCTGCCACAGCTGGAGTACAGCATCTCAAAGTAAAACAAGAAGCCATCAGAACTTTAGGAGCTGCCCCAGCACAGCAGCCCAGTCCTCCAGTTAGGTTTTATGGCTGAGAACCTACGCTTGAACCCAAGAGACTTCTATCTGCCTTCCCCAAAGGGCAGTATGGTCTTGCTATTTAAGCCATTCTCTAATCAGTCAGGTTTTTCAGCTCTTTACAATGCAGCTCATTGCAACTGGAAAAACTTGAAGAGAAACATAAAACTGATTGTTCCATCTCCATCAGCGTCCCTCAGTGTTTCAGTCCACACTCTCCAGACCTTGCAGGCATATGGGATTTACTCGCTTTAAGTCTGCCCTGGTATTTCAACCCAGGTGAAGCACCGTGCCTGGTAGGAACTCACTGCCCAGGGCTTTCCCATAGCAAGACAAGAAGTGCTATTACGATATCAGAGACACACTTTCATCTCATGGTCTGGGTAGCAGCTCTCTGTGCTGTGCTCTTCAAGAGGGCATTGACCCATTGTAGCAAATTCCTTAAAAACATCTTGCATGGGCTCACAAAACTGACTCCCAGGGACTCACTCACAAGCCAGGGTATGCATCAACTCCTGGGTCAGGAGTGTGGCCCTGGCAGTAGCACGGATCACACATCACCCCTCACTCCTGCTCCAAACATCTCCCCAGCCACGAGGACAGATTCCAGCTTCCTGCTGAAAATAATCTTTCTTGACTGAGACACTGCCACGTCTCATGTTCCAGTTCCCTTTCCAGCACTGAAATCTCCACGCTTTGGCTTCCACAGACATGCAAACACGCAGCCAAAAGGCCACTGCAGTCTCAGGAATCACCAGTTTCCAGTTTCCATGAACTAGATGATGACCTTGTACAGTCAGACACATTTTAGGCAGAGAAGCAGCATCTTATTACAGCTTAGGCAACACCCTGAGCATTGAGCCACAAAACCCAGCAGTTCAGTGTTAGCAACCTACTCTGTACCCGCCTGGAGCAACCATCTGGATTCTCTTTTCACCAGCTTACATCCCAAAATCTTGGGTCAACAGCTGGAACCTTTGCAACACTGAGAGAAAGAAATGCAAATGTGGCTTTGGAAGGGGAAGACTGTTCAAATGGAATTACCCCCGTGTCCAGGGCTTTGATGCTACAAGGAGCGACTTTCTTTCACTCCCCGTGGAATTAATAAACCCCCCAAAAACGGCCTGTTTTGTTAAGCTGAGTACCACAGAGGTAAGTTGGCAGCAGTGTGACACGCAAACCACCCCTGCTCCAGAGGTCTCCTCCTCAAGACCACCAACTGCTCTGCTCTTCCACACTCTGCATTTCCAGCTGCCCCACGGTCCCAGACACATCAGGAGCCGCATGCACGGCTGTGGCTACCAGCTCTGTAACAGTATGGAGAACCTTCATGCCTTATTTATTTATAATGGAAAGCAGTTGTCTAATAAAATAAAATAAATAAAAACAACAACAGCAAGAGAAGCCTTGTTGATTTCCTGGCAGTGTTCACCACCCATTGACTTGGTACTTGTAGCAGTGTTGGTTTAAGCCAGGCCGTGTTTGCCGTGCAGTCAGTTGATGCTGCAAAGGTGTGGGAAGGGAATCACCCTCACTTTCTGTTTTAAACAATCCCATGTGGATCAACATCACAGTTAAGTACACAACACATTAAATATATTTTAAATGCTCTATTCTCCTCTCAAATACAAAGAAACACCCATTTTTTCACAGCTCTTATGGTTCTTTTTACTTTTAAGAACAGCACAAGAGTTAATTCTTTGATTTTCATATACAATTTGGGTCGAGAAAGTGCTTCAGGCACCATTGCAGGAAAGGAAATAGAATATGCTGAACTATTCTGCTGCATTATTTATATAACACACATTTTTGTGCACTCGGACTGCCAACACTGCCACACGATAAAACCCCGCTTTTGTCAGCTCGGAAGTCTCTGTAAGACCACACAATTTCTAAGCTCCCAATTCAAACCCTATTTTTCTTTTGGCCTTTTTTGCAAACCACAAATCCAAAAATTACTGATGTAAGTAACATGATATTAGTACTTGGCTTGACAAAGGCACAGCTGCTGTATATCAGCGGCATGTTCAGCAAAGTGCTGAGGGCAATTTTTTTCTGCATCCAAAAATATTAGTGGCCATATACACACGTCCTGATTGACTGTGTGAGTCAGAGTCACTTGATTCCTGCCTTTAAGTGAAGCTTTCAGTGATCAGAGGAGGAGAAAATAAGCATCTTCTGGCCTTTTGTTCCACCTTTGATCTAAACTTTTCCAATTAGTTTTGGAACACCAAGGAAAGCTACACAACTCCACTGAGAGGGAACAAGAGAGTGCTGAGCAACCACTCTGCCAGAGAAACTGGTGTAACAGAGAGCAGCAGCTGCTTAACAGCACACCCCCATGGTTCATGACAGAAAGGAAAATTGCTGCATGCAATTAAAATGGATGAGGAAAAGTATGATGTCACAGGAAATCATTCTTAATTTCAGAATTTGGCAAAATCAGTGACCCTGTTCAGTTCACAGAATTAAGATCAAGAAGGGCACAGTTTGTCAACTATCTGGTTTCATGCTGAATTTGAAAGCTGGCATTTAGACATGCAGTTCCATCAGATCTGGCCTGGCTTCTCCCTGCACCACCAGCTGGAACTACCCTTCAGCAGGGCACCTGTTGTTATAAACAGGGAGGGGCAACTTGAAGCACAGATTCAAGGGATTTACAGAGCTCAAGCACCCACAGGAAGGATTCAGCATCTTTCCTCTCTTACAGCAATTGAGACCTTCTGGAAGGCCCCTCAAAGCCCTGAGGGACCTTTCTCCTACATTAACAGCCTCTACCCTCACTCACACAAGGCGTGACTGGATCCTTGGATTCCTCAGCCTTTCCTTCAGCTTTCTGGGATGGCTCTTGACAGCTTTTGTTCACCAGTGACCACCAAGGGGCTGAGGTGGCTTCCTCAGCCAGGACCAGTGACAAAGCAGTTCATTTCTCCAGCTGGAATGCCAAAGGTTTGGTTCTCTTGGCTCACACCGAAGTCAGACCTTACCATCCCAAGCCCTGCCTGACAGGGAGAGCAGTTTCCAACCATCCAAGCAGAGATCACCCAGCTTTTTACCAAGGCTCTATGGCCCAATACAGTGTGGGAATGAAGCAAAACCAGACAAATGTCCTTATAGACTGGCCTAGCTTCACCTGTGTGACCTTCCAGCTCCTCTCCCAGCCCCATTGTGGCACTGTCCTTGGAGGGTGTTCCTGCACAAAAACGACCAGACACAATTGACAACAGCTGGTAAATGAGTCATCCTGCCTTGAGTATTCTACCAATCCCTCTGGCAACAAATCACAAACATTTACCTCTTCCCTGTTAGAAATTAAGGTCACCAGATGGCACAGTTTGCCTCTGACAGCTCTGGGTTTTTTCCTTAAAGCATTTTGTTTTCATCTGAGTTTGGACAAGGGCAGTGGAGCAGAACTCCAGGACTCAGAAGTTCAATTAAAGCAAAGCGAGGAGCCCTCTGTGTCCCTGAGCTGCTCAGCTGCAGCCAGGGCAGAGAACCATCCATGTTCAGGACTTGCTCCCTCCTGAGGACTGAGTCCCCTGACTTTAAATGGATTATCTGGGTGGGACTCAGCTCAGATCAGTCACAGTCTGTATTGGCTTCTGAACACCCATTTTAGCTTCATCCACAGTTTTAAATAGAGGTTTTCAGCTCCTGTGAAAACACCAGAGCAAATGGCAGCCCATCCCTTACCTGTGCATTTTCCTGCTGCCAGGAATAGCAATCCCTACCCCTCTGGAATACACACCCTTCTTGTCAAGCCAGCCTGACAGCTCCGACAAGAGTAAAAGCTGAAGGATTTCCATAACTGCCTCACTCCCCTGCAAAGAAATAATTGTATATATATAAATATATGTGTGTGTGTGTGCGCATTTGTATGTAACTCTTTAGCGCTCTTGAGAGGATAAAAATGTGAAAACTGAAGCACTCCAAGTGCAAAAACTACATAATACATTAAAAAACTGGATGCATTTTTATTTTCAGCACTGGCCACCACGCAGGTCTGGGGGGCACAGACACCGCAACCACCCCAGACCTCCCTCATCCCCCGCGGGGCCCCACAGGCCCCATGCGCCCCCAGGACGCCCCACATCCCCCCGTCTTGGCACCTCCCATTAGTGCTGCAGACACCTCCCCACCCCACAGACCCCCAGCACGGACATCACACGCTCAAGGTCCATACCCACCGCTCCAAAAGAGCCCCATTATCCCTCTAAATCGCCCCCTTCCTCCCTCCGCCCCGCCCCGGAACGCGGCGCGCGGCCGCCGTTTCCGCGGGGACGACTGGCGGGGGGGCACCGCC
>WAAG01055758.1:6083-70136 GCA_013390105.1 Tichodroma muraria | reverse complement strand
CACCGAATACCGGAGCTCCCACAGCCTGGACAAGCTGTACCCTCCGCGGCAGGACGGAACCGCCGCCCGCACCACGGTCAGAGGGGCGGGGGGAAAGAGGAAGACGGCGAGGGACGGCGTCTGGGCGGGCTTTATTGGTTGATTGACAGTGGGCAGGCGGGGTTTATTTCTTCGGGCTGTCACTGGGTGGGCGGGGTCACNCTACTGCCGGAGCAGCGGCCCCGGCGGGCAGAACGTTAATAAAGGTGAGGAACAGCTTCTCACTTGGGAAAAAAAAAAACAACAACATTTTCGGTTGTTTTTCTGTACCATGTGGCAAAATATTGAGAACTTGAAGTTAAACAGCATCTTCATGCTGCTGGACACTTATTTTTCATTGTCATCGCCCTGCATTTTACCACAACTTCTGAGTCTTCATAGTGCTGGAGAGCAGTGGTAACACATTTCATGCTCTTAGGAACACTTACAGGGATCATTCCTGCTACAGGTGCCACAAGGAACACCACCTCTATCCATAGATCAAATATAATAGAGCCAACTGGATTCTGAAAGTTCACTGTGCTATAAATTCTCAGCTTAATTCAAATAAACTTAAAATATTGCCTGTTCTGCCATTAAAAGTGAAGTACGCAGTGTCTGGCAATAAATTCTGTAGTGTCTGGAAAGGCAAATACCACGACAGGTACAAGTTTGTCTTGTAGAGTGGTGTATAAAAATACAGCGAGAAAAGAATTACGGCCTTTCAGGAAATTCATCATGGAATCATCCCATGTTGAAAGCCAGCAGAGATCAGGCTGAATTAGCTCATAAATCTGAGGAAGAAGGCAGGCTGTGACATCGAAACAAAGACCGCGTTTCTCCTTCCAGTGAATTCCAAGGCGGAGGTTCGGTTCCACCTGGCATCGGCCGACTGGATTCCCGAGGCCGTGAGACAAAAAATGGCTCTGATGGTACCAACCCCCCCTTCCAACCATGGTTTCGATGTCTCAGTGTCAGAACATGACAGTTGCGACGAGGTTTCAGTGGTCGCATCGCATTTTCCCCTCCCTTCAGCACAGGAATAAGATAAACCAGGCTGGTGAGTTGATCGTGACCTCGGAGGAGAGTCGCTACCAAATGAGGAATCTGGCGATTTGCCTGGAAAAAATCCGAACCATGGTCACAATGGCGATCGAGAAACCCAAGGTGGTGTCTAAGGAGACAGCACAGAAACTCATAGAGAGGTATCTTCACTAAAGTGATCTTTGTTTGGGTTCAGGCTATCGTGATACACAATTTAGTTTGCAGCATTTTTAAACAGTTTTGTTCATACTCCTTTAAATTTTCTTTTTTAAGGAATATCATTGATCCATTAGATTTTAACTGCTTTGCTGCATAATATCCCCAGAACAGGGACTGGTTTTTTTTCTATCTGAGGATGTTTGTTGATTCATCAGCTCAAAAGTAGAATACATAAATGTTTCCTTTGTACACTGAGGGATCTTTTGATTTTGTTTTAGGGTGGAAAAAATGAACCGTGAACGGCTACGACAGAAAAAAATACACTCAACTATAAAACAGAGCAGGAAGGCAGATTTCGATTGAGAACAGCAGAGATCCAAGCCCATGGCATTCCATCTTCCTAAAGAAGTGGTGTTGACAGCTGTAGATGATGCTAAACTCATGAGCTGTATTGAATAAAAATACCCTGAAAGTGTAAATAAAAATACTTAACATCTTCTTTGGTAGCCAGTGATATACTGTGATGGCCTGTCAGTCATTTTTCAGAATAATTATTGTTCACATTTGAGAGGAACTAAAAATTCTGATTTCTGTCAGCCACTTTTTTTTTTGATGTTCTTTGTGTTCTTCGAGCAGCCTGTGCTCCATCAGAGCACCCTCTTCTGCTGAATGCAAAGCTGCAGTAGATTTTTGGGGAAAGAAAGGGAAGAGTAAAAGCAGTCTCAACAACATATCTAAGGAGAAAATAGAATCTTAAAGCAGTAAGTTTGGAAAAGACTTCAAGGATCATCAAGTCCATCCCTTAGAATATCCACTGCTTCTTTCCTTCTATTTCCTTCCTTTCAGTTTTATTCCTTTTTCTGGTGTTTATCTAACCAAACAAAGCACATAATTTGGTTAAACTAAAGACACATCAGAAATCTCAGCACTAGGAGACAGAACCCACTCTGTAAGTGCAGGAGGCTTCTGGCCTTTGAAGTGGATTCCAAAATCCTTTGGATGAGTCCTCCAGGCTCGCTAGTGGACCCTGTTTAAGGAGAATGAAGCTCTGTGGCATGATGTGTTTCACCACTGCCAAGTGGGATTACTGGGAGGCTCAAAGAAACCAAAATTGCCCTTTTTTTGATGTCCAGTGGGGCCCCAGTGGCCTAATGGATAAGGCACTGGCTTTCTAAGTCAGGGATTGTGGGTTCGAGTCCCACCTGGGGTGGGGAGAGGTGGTTCTGTTTTAGGATAAACCCCAAGTAAGAGAGGGAAGTCATCCCTGGGATATATTTGGGGCACACGGAGGTATCAGGGCTCTGCTGCATCCCCTTTGGAAGGGGAGCTTTGAGCTCTCCCCTGACAGAATGTTTGCAAAACACAAAAACAGCGTTCAAAGCCCAGACCCTCCCCGAAATGGAACGCTGCAGGGATGCAGGAGCACTCCAATGCATCCTGACATCCCAGAAAGCCCTGCCCTGGCCTCTGCACCCCTGCTCAGCACCAGGAGCAGACACCTCATTTCACATTTTCCCCCACTGAAAGCTTTTCTGCAGGGAATCACTGAGTCATTCAGGTGGAAAAGACCTCTAGGAAGATTTATCAAGTCCAACCCAGCACTGCCATGTTCACCATCAATACCATGTTCCCAAATGTCACATCCACACACGTTTTGAACAGTTCCAGGGATGGTGAATCCCCTTCTTCCCTGGGCATGGGAGGGGGTCCCTGCCAGCACCAGTCTCACAGGTACAGGCGTCTGAAGCTGCGTGCTGCGCCCTGGCCTTTACAAACAAGGGGGTGTCGCTGCTTCCGATGTTCTTGTGACATTGAAAGTCCTCCCACCATCACCATCCAGGACAGCAACAGCCTTAAGCTGACCCTCCCCATCCCCGGGAGACCTTGCTGCAGGGATCACCCGCTGCTCGGGGCTCCTTTCCCCCAGATTTGGAAAACTTTGGTTCAAGCAAAGGCTTAACCGCGAGCATGTGACACCGGGGCGTGGAGGAGCTGGGAATTTCAGGGATTAAAAGCAGATTCCAAGGTTGCGCCCGGTTTGACACCACGGAAAACATCCGATTGGTGCCGGGAGACGCCAGGTGGAGAGCAGGGAAGCTGCGCGGGGCTGCAAGAGGGGGCGCACGGCGTTCCTGGCGCAGCGAACCGAACCCGAAACGAACCTGCGGGACACCCCGGCACCCGCCGCGGATCCTCGGCGGGGAAAAGAGTCACCCCAGATGGGACTCGAACCCACAATCCCTGGCTTAGGAGGCCAGTGCCTTATCCATTAGGCCACTGGGGCCTCGCAGTTTTACAGTTCAGGCGCCATCACTTAACTCTCTGCTGGCCAGACGGGAGCGCGGCCGCTGCGGCGGGTGCGGTTCTGTTCGGTCCTTCCGGAACCACCCCGGTCCGAAGAGCCCCCAGGGCGAGGCCCCGCTCCCCTCCGTCTCCCACACCTCCCGGCGCAGCTCAGGAACGCTAACGCGAGGTGGGGATGTGTGCGAGGGAACGGAGATCCCAGCGCGGCCGCCTCCGCCCCCTCGGCCCCACCGGGCGCTGGCGGTGCCAGTTTGGGGTGCTGTGAGGGCCCGGGCCGCTCCCGGAACCGCGCGATCGCTCCGGACCCCGGGGCGCGGGGTCGCTGCGGCCCCGCTGGCCGAGTGGGCAGAGCGCCGGTCTCGTAAGAGAGGACGCGCGGGTTCGAGTCCCACTTGGGGGTATCAGAGTCTTGCACGCTCCCTGCTCCGGCTGGGTCAGGCAGCGCACCCCACACAGTAAAAGGCAGTGAGTTGATATTCCCCACCGAAACACAGCAAACTGAACCTCGGCCTAGCCCCGGTAACTCACCCAGCACTCCTAGCAGCAAGGGGAATTCAGCCAACTCTGTCTCGGCCCCTTCCTTTTCCCGGAGAACGGCTCCAGCCGGGGCTC
Organism: Tichodroma muraria; assembly: GCA_013390105.1. Taxonomy (NCBI): domain Eukaryota; kingdom Metazoa; phylum Chordata; class Aves; order Passeriformes; family Sittidae; genus Tichodroma; species Tichodroma muraria. The sequence continues at coordinate 65,999 of WAAG01055758.1, read as the reverse complement.
AGACCCCGCCCGCCGCCAGTTCCGAGCCTCCGCTTCACCCTCCGCCCGCCCGAGCGCTGCCCCGCCGTGGGGTGGATTGCCCCCCATTGGCGGGGACCCCCGGGGCAAATCCCACCCAAAATCAGCTGAATCTGCCCCCCGCACAGGCACGTTCCCTGCAGCTCCCCTCCGCAGGGATCCCCCCGCCGAGCGGAAGTTGAATGTCTTGAGTATCTCGGGTGGCTTTAAAACAACCGTGAAGGGACTCGAACCCTCAAATCTTCTGCCCCGCAGTCAGACGCCTTATCCATTAGGCCACATGCTCACCCACAGGAGTGTCCCCAGGCAGTGTCACACATTGGGGCTCCCCGGGTGCCCCCCGACACCCCCTGGGTATCCCCCACATTCACCCCAGGTGGTGGAGGTCCCCCTCCCCTGGGACCCTGTGTGCCACTAGGTCACAGTAGGTGAGATCATCACGGTGTCACCGTGCCACCAGCGACAGGCACTGCTCCAGCAAAACACTGTAACACTATTGGAAAAACACCACCGGCCTCATTATCCTCGGGTTTGTTCTCCTCCTGCTGCAGCCGCTCTCCCCAAAACCGGTGTTTCTCATCCAATCCCAAAAAATGTTTCCCAAAGCCCACCACAGGAAGGTATTTTAATCAGTGGTCCAGTGCCTGGGCAGGTTCGTTGCTTTCCAGGCAGCAGAGCCTCCCACACCTAAGAGAGAAAAACTACTTAAAAAGAAACTTCACTTTGTGTTTTACTGGTGTGGCATTACCCTGACCACAGCTGCCTTTAAAATCCATTAACTCCGCAGGAAAAGACCCTCCAGGCAGCCTTTTAATGCAACAAATCTGAGAGGGCATTATCCCAAAGGCACTTATGGGGAGGACTTTGGTCCCAGGGCAGCACAGTCGAACTCTGTGACCCCACTGACCAGCCCCTCATGGAGACATGGTTTCTGGTAGAGTAAAGCTTCCCAACCACCCCAGCTTGTCCTGCTCTGGGAAGAGGTTTTCCATGCAAGGTAGGCATGAACCAGCCTCAGTGAGTTTCTTGTTGGGGCTCAGGTGCAGCTGATAATACAGGGAGCACCTGGAAGGAGAGAAAAATGCAGCTGAAATTCCCTGACTCAAGAAAAACCCAGCTCTGCCCAGACAAAGGTAACTAAAGAACTGCAACTGCTCTGCTTTGGCACCTTCTGGGACACCTTGAAGGATGTCCCTGACCTGGCCAGAGCCATCCTTTCACTAACATCCCTCCAAAAATCAGCCTTTCATTAACACCTCTCCTCTCATCCGCAGGCCCCAAAGCAAAGCTGGCTGTTATCCCCTCGATCACCTGAGCTCTGGGACCACACAGCTTGATGGACAAAACATCCACCTTTGCACCCAAGCCTGGGGCAGTTCGTACCTGCTCCTCGTTGTTTCTCTTTTCCACGAAACCTAACCAGGGACCCCTGGCTGGGAGCAGACGGTCACATCATCCCATCAACAGCGGCTCTTCGCACGTGCGGAGAGCCTGGAGCTGCCATGGGGACCTTGCTGTCCCAAAACACATCACGGACCACCATGACCTCCCTCTTCGGTCTTTGCCGCATCAGGCTGCGTGTCCAGAGCCGTGCTCGCCCGGGGCGCTGGTCTGTCCACACCTCTGGGGTCTCCCGGCGCATCAGCCTCCTCACCTGGCATCTCCCACCCCCACGGGGAGCGTCTTCCCACCAAGCAGCCACAGCCAGCGGCCGCAGGGGCTGGAAGAGGAGGAGGAGGCCCAGCGGCACTGAAACGGGGAGAAAGAGCATGGAAACGGGGCTGGCAGAGGCAAAACGGAGGACTCACCCCAGATGGGACTCGAACCCACAATCCCTGGCTTAGGAGGCCAGTGCCTTATCCATTAGGCCACTGGGGCTGTGCAGGGCGCGCGCCCCGGCCCGCGGGAACGGCCCCGAGNGGACCTCTGGAGCCCCGGGGAGCGGCCGCGCCGGGGACACGGCCAGGGGGGACACGGGGGGCTGCGGGGGACCATGGCGGACAGGGGGGTCTGTGGGGGACACAGGGGTCTGTAGGGAACACGGAGGTCCGTGGGGGACATGGGCAGATGGCAGGAGACAAGGGCTCCGTGGGGGACACGGGCATGTGTGGGGGACATGGGAGGCCGTGGGGGACAGGACGGATGGCAATGGGACATGGGAGTCCGTGGGGAGCCGGGGGGATGGCAGGGGACACGGCTGGGGAAGGACCATCTGCTGCCACAGGGAATTCTGCTGCCGGGGAGAGAATCAAGTGTGGGACTTGCAATTGCTGCCCTGGAGCCATTCACAGAATCACAGAATCATGGAATATCCTGGCTTGGAAGGGACCCACAAGAATCACTGGGATGACAGCAGAAAAAAAAGATGGAGATAGAGAGGAGGGCAGCAGAGGAAAACGCAGACAGATAAAAAACCCAGAAGCCTCTGAGCCTTTCATCTTAACTGTGAGGACTCAGAAAGGAACATAAGAAGTATGGGATATCAGCAAGGAGGCAGAACCAGAAAATCCATGGGTGTGTGGAATGCTCAGTGGGAAATGAAGACATGGTATGGTCTGCTGGGGAGCAGGACAGGGCACGAAGGAGAGCAGCCTCCCCCACAGCCCTCAGTCACACAGGCACCAATTCCAGATCCATTTCAGTGGGGTTACAGCAAACTCTCAACCCTGTAAATGAGACTAAATTTGCTACTGAGTAGCTCTGGCTCTCTGCCCTTTCTTTGTGAGGATGGGCCCTTTCTTTCCCTCTCCCTCAAATTGTTGGATTTTTTTTAATGACCTTATTTTTCCTTGACCACAACTAAAGGCTACTCCCAAGAGCCAGCTGAGTGCATCAAACCATTAGCAAATTCTTCCTTCCAACAGATAAAGTGTCTGTTTACAAAAATCCATCCCTCATTAATAAATATCAAATCAACTTCCACATAACAAATGATGCATCCTGGACCGGTTCATAAGACACACGGTACCATTCTCCTCCTTATTTGGAAGCAGGAGATGATGAAGGGAGTTTTTGCAGCCATCCTCACCTTTTCTCTTGGGACAGGTAAGTGCAAGGGGGATAGAAAACCTTCGAGGAATTCTGTTCTCATCTGTGTGAGAAGGGATTTTTGTGTGTTAATGATGTTTTCCACATCCACAGCTCCACACCCTTTCTCTTTTGATGCATCTCTCACAGGTTGAGGTCTTGCCTGATGTTTTTGTGTTTCGAATGGAATTCTCTTTCCAGCAGGGGCTGCTCCAAAGTACCTCTGCACCTACTATGATGTTGTTGACTACCTGAACATCTCCTCTCACAACAAGCTGCACACGTACATTCTGCCCAAGATAAACCTGAAGGAGCCTGTGGAAGTGAAGATGGATTTCATGCTGGTGGCAATTCTCTCTGTGGTAAGGACCCAAAATGAGTCTTTACAACAGGAAACTGGGCTATTACTAGGCTAGGGTTTGAGTCTTCTGACAGCAAGTCCACAGGGGTGAGAATCAGCCCCTTCCAAAAGTGCTTTCTGCTGTTGGAAAGCACTTTTGGAAGATCTGGAGTATTTTCTCCCACTCCTTCCAGAAGTCACATCCAGACGAGCACCCTGCTTCGTAGGAGGCTCCAAAAACCCTGCAGAGTGCCTGAACTGGGCAGGGCATGTGCAGGACACTGCCATGGAAATGTTAACAATAATCTATTATTTTTTCCTAACCACTGGACTGTGTGCTCCCACTCTTCAGTCGTAGGATCAAGAGCCACAAGCTCTCCTCCCAAGCCCAGTTAATGCAGTTGTGCTCAGGGAAGAGCTTCTGCATTGGATACATCTAAGAAAATCAGCTAAATATATTTGTTTCTCCAGGTGGAAAAGCTCCAGACAGTCAGTTTTTACTTCGTCCTGAACCTGGTAGGTCCCTCAAGAGCATTTCTCTCCTGATGCCCAACTCAAAGTCTGATGCCCAGCCCAGAACTCATCTCTCTCCTGCAACTTCTTCTCTCAGGAATGGCAAAACCCTTTTGCAACCTGGGACCCACGGGATTTCTGTAACATTTCTGAAATTATTCTGCCCATGGATACATATTGGTCACCTCCTGTCTTCATCTTAGAGCGGTAGGTTCCCCTTTCGTTTTTATTCACTGGCTTAACAGAAATACAATGGATGCAAACTGCTGGTTATATTATAGGAAATGGGATAAACTCAGATGGCTAAAGGTTGTTCCCTTGAGCTCTCTGTAACCGAGCGCCTCCTAATTTAGATTAGTGGTGGCCACAGTTTATACAAAGCACTTAGTGGCTCTGTAATACTTTAACAGTTCCTGAAATATCCCATCTGGGCTGTAGCTAAAGCCGAGGAAGCAGCAGAAACCAGCACTGCTGTGGAATAAAGTGACCTTTACTAGCATGTGCAAAGATACAGGGCAGAGCACTGAGGGTCTGACAGAGGGATGGGCACCTCCACCAGCTCTCCAGAGGGAGAAAGGAGTGGGAGGCAGAGCTAGGAATGAGCCCCTGCCCTGGTGAGGGCAGGAAGCAGAGGGCAGAGGGCAGGAGATGCTCAGGAGATGCTGAGCTACAACAAACCTTGGTCCCAAAGGGCTTATGAGCCCTTCTCCTAGCCCTGGTTTCTTCTCCTGCTGCATCCCATGGCTGGGTGATGGCTCAGAGCCCCCCAACAGGGTGTTCACAGCCCGGTTTTATGGGCTGAGGCACAGGCAGCATTTCGGGGTCAGTTACTCTCCCTGTCTGTTCCTTCCAGAGTGAACGGGCAAAACCCAGAGCTGAATTACGTGGTCCTCATGCACAACGGCAGCTTCAACTCCACCCGGCCCTTCCAGGTCACCCTGACGTGCAGTTTGAAAATCCTCAAGTTCCCCTTCGACACCCAGACGTGCAACTTGAGCGTAGCTTCATTCCTCTACCCAGGTACAGCTGCAGGCTGAGCTTTACCACCCCTGGGCTGAATTTGGAGGAGGACTAGATGAGATGAGCCCTGGTAACTCCTGGGCAGCGCCACACGCTCACAGTGGGGTTAAGGTGATATGAGACCAGGGAAAATGAGTTAAAATGCTGCCATTCTGTCCTGGCACATTTCCCAGCAATATTTCTGGAACAATCTGGGTTGTTCCGTGGCAAGCCCCTCCCAGGACTGGTTTCTATAAACCAAGAGACCTGAGACCAGGAGGCTTCCTGCAAAACTGCTACTTGTTCACATAGAATTTTGCAGGACTGATCTTTAAACACACCTGAAAGCCATGGAAATGGGAGTAAATTAATCATAGAATCCTAAGGTTGGAAAAGATTTCCCAGGACATCAAATCCAACCATTAAAAGGACAGTTTCAGGGATTCAAGCTGCAGTTAGAGTTCATCCCAACAGGAAGGGCTGAAATATAAGCAGAGGTGACATAAAATCTTCCTGGTCCCACCCACAAGGGACAACTGCCCTAATTCACCAGATGTTTCCCCTCTGATCCACATTCCCAGAGGTCCAGCCAAGGCTCTTCACAGAGACCTTTCTAATTTCTCCCTCATGGGCTGAGAAACCTGAGCAGTGCATGAAACCTTCCCCTTCCCTGTCTGCACACACCCTCAGCTGGATGGGAAAGGGAGAGGAATAACTGACCTCTAATAAATTCCTAAATTCTTCAACTTCCCTCCCCCCTCTGCCTCCTGCCCAAGCAGTAACAGATTTTGTCATGAAGACAAGACGAACACCAGCTGAGATCATGAGAGACAGCCAGAGTTTCTTCCTAACTGATGGAGAATGGAAATTCACCAACCTGAGCGTCATTGAATACACAGAAATGTTGGATGACAAAGGATTTTCTGTGGTCACCTATGTGGTATGGCAGCACTTCCATATTATATTGCACTGATTTGGCTCCAAAAAAAACGTATAAAACAAGCTGATTTTTTACATTAGAGGACCAGTATTTGCCAACACGTTCAGTCATCTCCTGCTCATCAAATTTTGCCCATCTTCTTCAACAGATTTCCATGGAGAGACGACCCACTCTCTACATTCTGAATCTGATCCTCCCCACGTGTGCCCTGTACTTGCTGGATATGGCTGTGTTGTTTGGACCCAGCTCTCTCGAGGAGAAAATCAACTTCCAGATTGCCATCATCCTTGGCAGCTCCATGCTGGCTGTGATCCTCAACAACAGCCTCCCAACTTCCTCCAACAAACCACCCATAATAGGTACTCACCTTTATGGAATAAACCCTGATTTTCACCCAGGTACCAGCACTAAGGAAGGTCTTTGGGTGTTTATAGACACGTTCATGAACAGTGGAAGTCATGAACAGCTAAGCTTGATTAACTTTCTGGAGTTAGACTTTCCCTGTTCCCCACCAGGCAATGGAATGTAAGAAAATGCCAGTTACCCAGAGCTTTCTCTGTTTTCCTGTTGTTCTGCAGTGGTGTTTTTCCTGGGCACCTTCCTGCTCATGATCATGGCTGTGTTAGACACCTTCTTCCTGCTGTACCAGCAGCGCAAATCCCGGCGCTTGGACAAGGTCCTCAGAAGCTCCCAGCAAGGTAAAACAACCCAGAACACCTTGAACAGAGTAGGCTGGGGGCATTTTCCAGCACATTTGTTGGAGCCAGGGTAGGTTTCCTCAGGGCAAAGAGCGCCCCAGGCAGAGTGAGCCGTGGTGGCCCCGCTGTGCTGACACCACCCTTTGCTCCCTGCAGACCTCCATGAGCTGCCCAGGGGACCCCCGGGCAACCTGGCCAAGGGGTGTCCCCAGCTGCTGCACCCTCCCAAGAAGGCCCAGGGACAAGGGCAGCCAACCAAGCGCCTCTGGCAGCTGCAGGAGCTGGACCCCTTTCTGCCAGTTCTGGAGAAGGTGCTTCTCTACAGCCACCTCTTCCTGTCCCTGTTCTTTTTTACTGTGATTTCTGTAAAATGGAGCAGCTGAAGATCAGCTCTGCCCAGTGCCAGCTCAGTTGTTCTCTACCATGTTGCTTCTGACCCCCTGCTCTAATTTGCTCCTGCTCAATTCACAGAGCTACAGTTCAGTTGCCTGAATAAAATTAAATTAAAATCCAAAGCCACAGGACCCGAGATCTGCAAGCGTAGTGTTTGTACTCTGGTTCAGCAGAACTACAAATGTTCTTGAAGTGTTCTGTGGGCTATAAGGTATTTGAATAAAATAGTTGTAAAATCTGGGGATAACACCTGCATTCTACCTATCTGGAATTCCGACCTCAAACATGATCAAGAGGAAAGGGATTGCCTTCTCTTAAGAGAAGCTTCCATCTTGAGGGAAGGTATTTAAGAATTCCACCTCAGATTATTAAATAAAACAATGCAAGTCTTTACTATTGTTTCTGTGAGTTCCAGTGAGAGCAGCAGCATTCAGAAATCCAGGGCAAAGAGAAAAGGAGCACCAGGATTAAGTGTTCTTAAAAATAACTAAAAAAGTCATTTTTTATGTGCGTCTCAACACACCAACACTCCTTCAACTCCTTTTGCAATTGGCTTCTCCTAAACAATCACAATCAGCCCAGAAAACAGGCCCAGACTGTAGAAGTCCTGAGACACTCCAGACACATACAAATCACTGCTAAATACATCCCTGCATCTCAAAGGGCTACACATGTTCAACTTCTGAGCAAGTGTCTGCCTGCAAGGGCAGGAAAACTTCATTCCCTGCACCCCATGGTTAGAGAGAGGGACAGGAGGTTTATTTGCATTTCACAGGGCTCAGTTTGATCAGAAGGACAGGGAGCTTGGTCACTACTACCAAAACAAGCTCGTGGGTAGAAAGCACAAAATCCAGGAAAAGTGGAATGTTTGCAAGTTACTGTATTGCTCCACGTTACTCAGAACTCATGTCTAAGATCTAAGCCACAGACAGAGAAAGCTCTTTATTTATAAAGATCACGGAGTCTGACAATCAAACTGCTCCCTGACCAGTTTACAGATCAGCAATTGGCTTGTGGGGCCAGTATGGATATTTCTCCTTGTTCAGTTTGGTTTCAGGAAAGGCATCACTCAAGTCTTCGAATGTCATCTGTTCAAAGGGAATCATGTTCTTGAGCTTCTGGAGCTGTGGAAGCAGGGACAGACACATCACAAGTCAGTGGGCAGCAGGAAGGAGAAAAGCATACCTAGGAGAGCAAGGGGTGTGCCAGGATGGGGTCCAGAGAATATTCCCTAAGCAAAGTCCAGCCTCACCTGCTGCTCGTACTGGGCGATGCGGGCTTTGGAAGCCTGGATGTACTCAGCAGTGCTCTTGGCCTGGGGAGAGCAGAGGATGTGGGGAGTATGGTTATGATAAAGACACTGACCCAGAGTAAACCTGCACACACCCCCCCATCGTGCTTTCAGTTGGCATTAAAATCCATCATTGTTACACTGGGTAACTGATGGAATCTCCAGCAGACCCCAAGCAGCCAAACCCTCCCCTGTGCAGGGCCCCCCTTGCTCAGAAAGCCAGGGACACGTGTGAAGGGCAGAGCTGTGCCCTGGCTCAGGCTGCTCTGCCCATGCAGGGGCACATCCAGAACATCCCCTCCTCCCTCTCACCCCTTCCCATCCCCACAGAAGGCAGGGACAACCCCAGCAGCAGGTAATGGTTGACTTACAGCTTCCTTCTCCTGGGCATCAATCTTGGCAGTTTGTGTATCCACTGGCTCAGGAACCTTTAGTGCACTGAACTGTAAATTCAAAGACAAATTTTTATAAGGTCTGTTTGACTAAAACAATCCTTCACATCGAGGTCATCTTCCCTAGCAGCAGGGGAGTATTCCCTCCTTTCTCCCTAGGATTTGCTCACAGCCATGTAAGTCAATGAGCTAAAAGTGATCAGTGCAGCTGTCCCCTGTCCCTCCCAAGCAGCACTTGCTCACCCAGGAGCTTCCAGCCATCTCTTTTGTCCTGCCCACGACCCTCAGGACACACACCACCACCCACTCCTCACAGCACTGTAAGGAAGCTGGAAGGTCCAACCCCACAGACTTACCCTATCAGAGTTATTGCTCCCAATACAAAGCTCCTGGACCCATCTGAGCTCAGAGGATGCCTCCAGTCTTGGGAGGCAAATTTTCATAGTGACACAACCAACCTCCTCTGCCAGTCGTGGTGTTTTCCTCTCAATGCCCCAATTAAATTCCAAAGAGCAATACCCAGCTGGCAAGGAGACTGACCTTCTTCTGAAACTCATCCACCATTCCAGCTTTGGCAATATTAGCTTTGTAGAAAGCCCAGTCAATGGCTGGGGGCTTCTCTGGCAGTGCAGCTAACCTGAAGGGATGAAGCACAGCAGACATGAGCAGCAACCTGAGTGTAAGCACAATCTGCTGTTTAGTTTAGGTGTTCTCAGGCTTGAAATAAGCCATTTCTGCAAATCCTTCTGCCCTTAGAACAGGCTCCCCTGGACAGACAGGTAGAGCTCAGCCTGCACCTCTGCCCCGCTTCACTCAGCCCCTCTGAGTGCAGCCCTAAAGGAAGGATGAGGCTGTTTCATGACACTGAGCCAGAGGCATCAGTCAGCAGTTGTATCAGACAGAGAATGCTAAAGGATTTGAGAACCACACACAAATTTGTAAAGCATTTAACAGTGACAAACGTGTGCCAAAGCAAAGCGCATTCACAGAACTGCGGCTACGGGTTTACTCTGGGGAAGATTAACTAAAGGTGATTTGCCAAAAAAAGCCACCAGCTGCCTCAAGGTGACCTGCTTTAATACCTGCGAGGACACTCCTGCGGGACCACAGACAACGACAGACACCAGCATTCAGACGGGTGGTTGGGTGAGGGCTGAGCGGGCACTCACCGGGCGGTCAGCGCATCGTTGCGGGTCTTCAGCGCGTTGAACATGGCTCGCTGGTTCGAGGGCACTCGCTCGGCGAAGGCCGCCCAGTCCACGGCCTTAAGGGCAGCTCTGCGTCCCGCCATGGCACCGCCTGGCTCGGGAGACACCGGTGGGTCACAGCGCCGGCGGGGACCCGGGAGCGGGGCTGGGGAGGGCGGCTCCGGTCGGGAACGCAGCACCGAGGGGACGGGATGGGGCGGGACACGGGGGACAGGGACACAGAAGGGGCCGGGTCACGGAACGCAACGGGGGCGCTGGAGGATCGGGACACGGAGAGAATGTGGACACTGGGGTATCGGGACACGGGGATAGCTCCTGAGCCCCGCCGCGACCTCACGCTGGCTCCCGTCCTCTCCCACCAGCCTCACAGCACCGAGGACGTCCCCAGCCTCGGGAATCCAGATCCAAGTCCTCCTCCCCGGCTCCCCGGCCGCTCCCCGTCCCCAGGACCCCTTTCCGGAGCCCCTCCCGCTCCCCAGCCCCGTTCCCCCTTCCCGGCCTGGCTCTCACCTTCACTGACCGACACCGCAGTCCCCGCCGCCGGAAGTACATCCCCCTCGGCTCCCATCGCCCAATCAGAACGCGGCTTCACCGGAAGTCATCTTCCCCGGAAGCGGCGCAGACCGGAAGCGGCGCGGGCGGCGATGGCGGCGGGCGGGCGCTGAGGCTCCGCCATGGCCGAGCGGCCGGAGGGCAGGCGGGGTCCGCCGGGGCGCTGTCCCCGCCCACCGCCGCCTCCAAGTGGGTGCGGCTGAACGTGGGCGGCACGTACTTCGTGAGCACCCGGCAGACGCTGTGCCGGGAGCCCAAGTCCTTCCTGTGCCGTCTTTGCTGCCAGGACGGGCCCGAGCTCGGCTCCGACAAGGTGAGGCCGCGGCGGGGCCAGCCCCCCCACACACCGGGACAGCCCCTCCCTGAGGGGTCCCTGAGGGGACCGCCACGGCCGCCGGTGTCACCAGGGTGCCCAGACTTGTCCAGCGGGCGGGGGGACACCCCGGCTGTCGCTGGCCCCGAGCCTCCTGTGCGCCCCCAGGTCCCGGGCTGTGGATGGGCCGATCTCGCACGGTTCTGGGGCATGTCACTCTGACACATCATCGGCTTTTCCTTCGTGTCCCATGGTCAGGGAGGTGGTGGCATCCTCAAGAACGGGACTTAGCTCGTGCCTGTGACATCCAGATGCCACACGTTCTAATGCCTCCACCTCCCATGGACTCCACTCAAGGAGCAACCCACCTTCCCACAGTAGTTACAGCAGGGAAGGAAACTCCTAGAAACAGGAATGTTTCAATTTCTCACCCTGAGCATGTTTGTTGTTGTTTTGGTTTTTTAATATATTTCACTTCACTCTCTCATAAAATATCGTTGTGCACGTTCCTTGCATGGCTGGGCAATTTTGAAGTCACTGAAGTTTATTGTAAGGATTTTGCAAACAAGTATTCTTGCAGTTGCAGATTTTCCATACGATCAGCTGCACAACATGTTGTAAATATGTTGTGAGTGGGTCAGCCAGAATTAGTCGAGTCTGTTGCTGCTCCATTCAGAGTTTAATCACAAGATAAATCCTGGTTGTGATTGAAATATCAGTCAGCAGCATCAGTGAGGAGAAGAGATATTTCAGAGAGCGTTTGCACAGTTTCTTATTGCTTTAGAGTAGATTGGCAGGAGAAAATGCTCTAGAGTCATTAAGAGAGATGTGAGAGTTCTGCAGAGGGCTTGTCAGTGCTTCAAAGCTGCTCAAGAGATGCTTTTGGTTCCCAGTTGTTGGTTATTTAACGCCAATAGTTGTTGTGTTGCTGGATACATGGCTAGAGCATTGGAATGTGTGTTTGCAGTAGTAGAAAGGGGGGAAAAAAATGAACTGTTTTGTCTGGGTGCCCTTAGCTAGAACTGTAGATTCCATTTCCCTGCAGAGCCTCCTAGCTAAACTAGTCTGGAGAACAGGCTTAGCCAGAACACAACTGCCAGGTTTTGGTTCTTACTGCAGTGAAAAAACTCTCCTAAGCCCAGCTTTTATCTCCAGGTCCATGAACAGTGTGTACAAGTGCTTCATGTAAGGCATCTTGCCAGCATTACTGGGCTGCAATGTTAGTAGATCAGATACTGAAAAAGAAAAATGGTTTAAATGTAGCATCATCTGTACACCTCCCACAGGCAAATGAATCCAGGTTCTCAAAGAGAAACTGTTCAATTTATTGTGTTAGATAGAAATTAGTTTTTTCTGGCACCACTGAACCGTCCCTGTTTTGTTCTCAGGATGAGACAGGGGCCTATCTCATTGACAGAGACCCCACGTACTTTGGTCCGATACTGAACTACCTCCGGCACGGGAAGCTCATCATAAACAAGGAGCTTGCAGAGGAAGGTAAGAGCAAAACACCAGGAGAGGCTGGAAGTGCTGTTTAATAGCACATCCAGGAGCCCTCACCAAAGACTGGTGTGAGGGTGTGAGCAAGTTTCCCAGGAGTGCTATTAGTACTGTTAATTGCTCATTAGCAGGGATTAAGTCATCAGATTCTGTGTCTTCCCAAAAGCACAGGCTGCAGCTCACTGCACACCCTGTCACTGTTCTGCTGAGCCCAAGGTCTGTTACAGCCCATCTGCCCCTCACAGACCATGGTTCTCCCCAAACAGGCAGCTCTGAGGGCTTTCCCTTGATGGGGCTGGGTGAAAAAATAGACATTGAACCATGAGATTTCTGATAATCCCAGGCAAAGGGGAATCATCTTTCTTAAAGATCCTCTTAAGTCACAAAAGGAGATGACAGCTAGTCAGGCAATTTCTTGTAGCCTGGGAGCAGGAGGTGGGTGGCACATTTGGGATTATGACATTTGGGCTAGATTTGGAGTCAGGAGAAGGTGTTGCATCCTTGTGACAGAATTGTCTTCATTCTACCCTGAATTTATGCTTTGGGTTCCTTTTCAGGGGTGCTGGAAGAGGCTGAGTTTTACAACATTGCGTCCCTTGTGCGGCTGGTGAAGGAGCGGATACGGGACAACGAGAACAGAACCTCTCAAGTAATGAACTTCTGGGTTATGGAGTCAGTTCTGTCAGTTCTACAGGAGGACAAGCATGGCTGCAGGCCCTTGCAGTAGCACTTCTTTGGTTCAGCAGTAGCAGGGGAATAAATGCTATTAGGTGGATGTAGGGCATGGCTAGGAAAGAGTCTCCAGTGTGGCTTTATAAAGCACAGACAACTGAGTCATCTCAGCAGTGTAGGGAAGGGCAAGGGACACTTACAGGAGAGGGGCCAGGAACAGAAATGGGTGGTTATAAAGCAAAACATACTGCTTTGGTAAAGAACAGCTCAAACTCTTCCTTCTCTAAACCATTTCTTCCTTTTGTCTCTCTCTGACATTTTTCACGTTGATGCTCAGCTGATACCAGCACACCCAGTAGATTCAGTTTCAGAAACATTTTCAAAAAACAGCAAATGGCTTTGAAAGCTGAAGAAGTTTTGCTTTCACTGTAGCTTAGACACCTAGAAAGCTTTTAAGAGAAGAGTACCAAGCATATGGTTCTGTTTTGGAATCAGTGGGATAAAAAAACCTTTAGAAAGCCTGTGAGGCTCTGACTTCCTAAGACACCAGCAGGAAATGGCTTATTAATTTTCTAGAGTGATACCAGTGAAGCAATTACTAAACTACAACAATTGCTCTCTGTGCTCCAGGGACCTGTGAAACACGTGTACAGAGTGCTGCAGTGCCAAGAGGAAGAGCTCACACAGATGGTGTCCACCATGTCCGACGGATGGAAATTTGAACAGGTACCATTACCAAAGAATGGCAGAATTCCTTTGAAAACTGGATATGGAATAAGCAGAGTTGCTTGTTGAGTAGCACTTCACATTGCTCTGCTCTTCTGAATAAGCAGCCTGACCTGAGCAGCAATCCACTTGTGTCCAGTTACTGACACAAGGGGAGAGCAGAAGTCACTCAATCTGCCAGAGAGATTTCATTTTCTCTCAGGACTTCTTGTCTCCTTGTCAGATCCCAAAATAGTTCTTCCCTTCTCCTGCATTTCATCACATACACCAGGCCACAATATAACAGTTCTATCCAGGAAAATTACCAGAGCAATGGAAAAAAAAAAAACACAGCACAACTTTCTTGGAACCTCAAAGCCACAACTGCTGCATTTGCTGAAGAGGCCCTGAGTGACATGAGAACTTCTGCAGATGTCTTTCTAATGCAGCTGGTTCCAGGGTTGGGTGTCACTGCAATTGCATATGGCATTAGTTCCAGGTTTGGTTTCTGGAATCAAACACAGTTCTCTTATTTCTGAGGAGGGAGAACTGGAGCCAGCTGGCCTGTGTGTTACATTATATAGAATAGGCTCTGTGGATTACAACAGTGTCTTCCCATTTAGTCCAGCTTCAGTACAAGTGGATCCTGTGGGTAATGTGCTGATGTGAAGTGAGGCAGAGGATTAGGAACAGCACTTCCCATCAGTTGTTCCTGTGGATCTGTTCTGTAACACCTGAAAACTATCTCAGAGTGGAGAGGTGGCCAAAAACCTGCCCCTCTGAGGAAGTAGTAAAATCTTGTGACCAGAACTCACTACTCCATGGAAATGCAGTTCTCCAACACCCAGGTTTTGCTGTCCTGCAGTTTACAGAATCTGCCTTTCACATATCCATATCTACACCCCCAAAACCTTGAGGCTACAGACAGTGCCTTTCATGGGGACCTGCACCCTTAGGTCTTTCCTAATCTTCCTTTTCAAATCTACAATCTGTAAATATGGAGCTGGCTCTTCTAAAATCTGTTAGGACATGGAAGTTAAGGTGCACACTGCACATTAAAGTTTCCTGGATACACACAGTTGGTAAGAGTCACAATGCTTTCTTCAGATGACTTGGATTTATTTTCTGGAAAGCAGAACTGAGTTGTAAATGACAAATTAGCTCTGCACTCCAGGATGTCCTTTTAATGTAATAATGATGAATGAGACAGATGGTATTTCTTGGATTGAGTCCAGACCCCCTCAACACAACAGTAATAGAATATAATCCCATTTACAGAGATACCAGACTCCATCTAGGCAGCATCCACATAAGGACAGTGTCTGTTTGCCACATGTCCCCAGTTAATCCAACATCTGCCTGGGGTAAAGAATTCCCATTTCCACATCAGTCACAAGGCAGGTTGAGAGCTGAGTTCAGCAAGGACCAGGCAATTTGCAATGCTTGCCCACATCTGAGTGAACTTGAAAACATATATTGTGCATATATTGCACAATCTGTTTTCCCTTTTTCCACCCTCAGAAACTGGACAATGTTCTGCTGTGTTCAGCATTAGTTTCAAGCTGGAATTCCTTCCCGGGGCTCCAGGTGCCACTAGAGGGCTGTGGAGCTCGGATGTGCCCTGCCTTACACACACACAGGAGGCTGCAGGGGACACTTCATCCAGAACAGATCTCCTGGGACAGTCCTATCTCACAATAACTGTAGGGATAAAATCAAGACTTATTGATAGTTACCTTGGCTGTCTCCTGTTGCACAGCTGATCAGCATTGGATCTTCCTATAACTACGGAAACGAAGACCAGGCAGAATTCCTCTGTGTTGTGTCCAGGGAGCTCAACAATTCTACCAATGGCATTGTCAAGGAGCCAAGTGAGAAGGCCAAGGTAAGGCACCTGCTCAGATGTATCAATTTGAATTCCCCTAGAAAGAAAACCTTACCTGCAACCAAGCTGCAGCAGTAGTTCTGTGGATCAGCTTTCCCATTGCCTTCTCTGTCATCCTCTCTTGGAAGATTTCATTATTTACTTAGTACAAGAGCTAAGGCTCTTTGTGCACTTCAAATTAAGACCAAAATATTGAAGGAAAGAGTAATCTGAAGAGGGAGAACAGAGTACCAAGGACCTTTAAGGTTAGTCAGGTTTTGTGGTTGAAGGATGTTGCAGGGAGAAACAAGATTTTTGTTCTGTTTCTATCCTCCCCACCCCTGGAAGTGTTCAAGGCCAGGCTGGATGAGGCTCTGAGCAGCCTGGTCTAGTGGAAGGTGTCCTTGCCCATGGCAGAGGGGTTGAACTANGCCCAACACACCAGTCAGAGGATTTAGTCATGGAAAAATCAAGTTGCTGGCACTCTGGGATGTTAAGTTTTAACCCTTTTTTTTTTTTTTTTTTTTTTTTTTTTTTTCTCCCCCAGAATAGAAACAAAAGGCAACATCTTTACCTCCTGGCAAGCAGCTGAGCAGGATTTCTAGAGAAGGGGCTTGCTCACAGCCTATCAGGTCTTGTGGTGGCATAAAAGCCTGCAAGCTGCTCTCACATTAGTCTGTGTTCCCTTTCTCTGCAAAAAAACAAGGACTCTGAACAGGAACTTTTGCATTTAAACTTGTCTGAGGTTTTCATAGAAGGTCTCTTCTGTTTCAGATTCTTCAGGAGCGAGGATCCCGGATGTAATTCAAGTGTCCACTCCATTAAACTCCCAGATGTCACAGGGCAGTCCAGCTGGGCAGAGCATCTCTCTGCAGAGCAACCCAGCCCTTGTACAATAACCAAGCTAATGCAAAGCAAAGCCAAGCCTGTCCTGCCAATGGCAAATAATTCTGGTCATAACCAAAGGCTTTTCTCTTACCCTGGAAACCGAGGAAGGAAAAGACTCTTCCAGTTGGATAGTCCTTTCCACAAGTATTTGTTTTATTTACTTGGCCAGCGCTGTATTGAATTTTTCTGACAATGGCTGGGCTGGATTCCCAGTCGAAGCCTTTGTGAAGGTTGCTCAGGTCCTCAGGCCCTTGTAATCAATCCCACCTTCCACAGGCTTTTGTGGGTGGGAAGGTCCATATTTGAGCTGTGCCATTTCTTGCACCCAGGTCTGCCACCAGAAAAGTGCAGGCACCTTGCAGTGCTCCCCCCTTTTTCCCCAAATCTGAAAAACAGGGCTTTAAAAGGAGGAACAAAACAACCACTCCTAAAAAACCCACGCAGACTTTTCCATCCTTGCTTTGTATTTGTTCCTTGTTCAATTCCTAAGAGCTGAGTTTAGATCTGAGGGGAGGGGAGTTGTGTGTCCATCTGACACAGGTCTCGCTGGTAACACTATTACACATGGGCTCCTGGTATTTTCCAAAGCCCATTATTTTGCATGCATAAACAAACAGGCCTGTGTTCACCCAAAATAGTGATAGAGTGATAGTCCTGTCCTTTACACTTCTCCACAGAGGAAGAGTGGTTACATCTTCCCCTCCAGTACGCTGCCATGGCCATGTCTTAGCCTGGTGCAAAGTCACAAGGTTTAGGGACTTGCTGCTGCCAAGTTCAGCTTTGCCTTGTTTGTCTCCAGCAGTGTGGGCTCTGTCTCCTTCCCTCTCACCAGGGAGGGCTTCAGGCAGAATTTCTTTTGTACTGTACCAAGCAGGTAGGTATGTCTGACCCCATGAGATCCTTTGTGGAGGAGATCCCCTATTTCCACACAGTGATTTACCTGCAGTCCCCTCATGTCCCCACCATTAAGAGATCACCTCAAATTACAGAGGGACATCACAGAGTTGGGGTGGGGGGGTTTGGTGAAAAGTTGCCAAACTGTTGTAATGTTTCTTGTCCAAAGTGATGTGTCAACNGATGGATGTGCAAAATGTTCGTTTGTGCCTCTCTTGAATTCTAATCTTAGCCAAACTGCAGTCACTGGTTCCCCTCTGTTATTCTGTGCCACCCCTAACCAAGGGCATGTCCCTCCTAGTCTGGTAAATGGAATTTCATAGGAACTTGCTGCATGTTTTCCCCCATTCATCCTGGCTTTGTTCTTTGTAGCCCAAGTGTCCCAGCACTTGGGTCATTTTCAGTCAAGTCCCAAACTGACATTACAGCAAAGCTTCAGAGACGCTGGAATTCAGACATTGACAAGCTCAGAGCAGATGTTTCTCAATAAGCTACCAGAAAATTCCTCACCTGGACTGAGGGGTTGGGCTCCTTTCTGGAGAGCTTCAGCTACCCATGTTCTCCTGAAAGTTTTAACACAGAATTAGGCAGGTTTTCCATCTTAACCACTTGTTGCTGAGAGGATCCTACCAACAGTCCAACAGCCAGTTCCGCAACCAAGACGTGCAGCAAAGACACTGAGTGGCAGCGCTGTGCTCTGCCTCTCTCGAGTCCTTCTGCACGTCCTCTTGCCTGTCCTCCATCCTGCTTTGCCAGTGTACCTCCTCCAGTGGAGCCTTTGCCTCATTCTCAAGACAGACTGGTTAATTGTCTGTGCTGGATTAGTCCTGGTAACAACAGACTGTGCCAAATGTCTTTGAATTCTCATTGTGTCAGTGACAGGCTGTTGAATCACAGCTGGCTTTCCATCACACTGAAAAACCCAAGTGTAAAAACCCTGCTTATAATGTGGTGAACTGGTGTTGGTGTGATCAGACTACACACCTTGGCTGGGCCTGAACAACACTGTGATGTGTACAGATCTCCCTCCTCTGTCCGTATCCTGTAGCCTCAGCCACTGTCTGTGCTCACAGCTTAGAAATCAAGAAGCACGTGTATGCAAGTTAGCAGCCTGAAAAGCCCTTTAACACTCTCATTTGTCTTATTCCCCTTCCTCAGAGGAGGGAGTTTTTGGGAACTGGTCAAGAAATACCAAACTAAAGGCAACAGGAACTGGTTAGGCTGTGTTTCTCACATTGATGCCAGCTGAGCACCTTGTTAAACCATGGAGGTCAAAGCAACACTGGCTGCAGAGGGAGACTTTCTGTCCAGTACAGCTCAAGTAGATAAGAATAACAAACACTTTCCTGGCGTTTTTGTGTCATCAAAGGTGCCACATGTGGTGAAGCCCGCTGGAGGGTTGCCTGATGCAGTGATGCCATCGCTCTCCCCTCTGAGCCAGAGAGCCTGAAAGTGACCATTATCAGGTGAAGTGGCACAGCTGCTTAACTGATGAGCACAGGAAAGGTCAGTTGCATCTTGGTTTTCCCTTTTGTGCTGCTTTTGGCAGTGAGAAGGTGCCAGGGGACCATGGATTCTTTGCATTCTATTGCAGAGTCCTTTGAAGTTCAGCAGAACAAGTTTATGGTAGAAAACCAGTCATTGGTACTGGATGCTCAAGTTTTTGGGTGATATTTAGGACCAGGCATGAAGTCCATCCAGAGCAGGCACATTTCCAGTGAAGGATTTCTCCTTCCCTGACTGTGCTAGGTCACCTTTACCCTGAGACAGGGCTGGTCTCAGCACTATGCACCAGTTGCATCCCTTCTGTGCTCAAACAGGGCTTTTCCTTCCATTGCCTTTCACTCAGTCACAACTATATCAAAATTAGTGCTGAATTAGGATGAAATTTGTCCCATTCACTCTAAAAAAGTGTAGCATGTTGTGAGTAGAGTAGGAGAGCAGGGGTAGATCTACTGGCTGTCCAAGAGCACGTATGCCTCTTGGGAAGATTCACTTTAAAGCATTAATCCTAGGAATGGACCGTATGATGCTTTGGTTTTTTTAAAAACTTTCCCAGTGGCCTAAATTGTTCCATTATGGCAAGACTGGAAATAACTTCTTGAAGTGTCTTTGTTTCTGCACATTTTTAAAAACTGATTTTTCTCAGGGGTGACTGAGTGGGCTGAGGCGAAGGGGGCCTGGTTGGCTGCAGGGCGGGGGCCGGAGCAGCCGGGCCATGGGCTCCTACCCGGAGGTTTTGTACAGTCTGTCACGTGTCAGTGCCCTTTGCTACTGTTTCTCTTTGTTTATTAAATGTGTTTGAATAACAGTTGAGATGCTGTGATTATTTTTTTTTTCCAATAAAGATTCTGAAATGGGTTTGAAAAGTTTGAAGGGCAGTCTGCAGCTTTGCCTGCACCACACAGATACTGCATTATGGGGGAAGAAAGGTGCAGATTGGGCACTTGCTTCTGGCTTCAGTTCACTTCTTACAATCATTTGCCAAAAGGAGAATCTAATGAGGTTTTGGAGTCCTCCTAGGCTGCTTTCAGGGATAAAAGTACAACAAGCTTGTTTCTGATGTTTACATCTATAAAATAATCTCAAATTCCACATTTATCCTAACCATTTCCACTGATAACCACAAGCAAGTAGAACATTAATACAACCACTAAATGTGAGTAGCTAAAACAGGAAGAGGATTTTTTTTTGTCAGCTGTCATTTGCTAAACCCCTGCTCGACACTGAACCACATGGAGGACGGGTCTGACTGTTTCAGCCTTGGTGCTGCCAGAAGTTGGATGATACTGGCAATTCAGGCCCAACACAGTGAAAAGTAAGAGCAAGGACACAAGTGAAGAATGGGAAGTCTTGGATTGAGTTAATCCTACTCTTGATTACAAGTGGCTGCTGCCTCCTGTGGGTATTCTGAAGGCTGCCTGTCTCCATCCTCACTGCCACAGGACCTCAAGGCCACAGAGCAGGGATGGGCTGACACATCCACAAACCAGGGTTTAATACCAGCATAGTGGAAGAGGATAAGACTCTCCCCCACACAGGGAGCTCACCAGAAACCATGACTGAGTGAAGTAACCACACAGCATGAGTTGATTTAAGACAGTATTTCTAAACCTCTTGACCCATTTCTCTATCCCAGACCTGACTGCAGGTCTGCACTGCCAATGAATTTGCCAAAAGCAAAGCCACACTTCAAGTGCTAGCAGAGTCTTGGGCAGAGGGGGAAACTGCAGGGCTGGCACTGCTGACACCCCACACATATTTGTTCATCAGGGAGGGCTTGTCAGCAGAAATTCAGGTTATAGCCAACATTTACATAATGCCATAACCTCCCTGCTACTTCACCTTAGGCTATCCTGTAAAGCTGCATAGACTGGAAAAGCCTTTGTGCAGGACCTTTAACCAGCTCCAGGTCTGCTAGGCAGGTGGCTCCTCTAACACAATGCCATGTCACCACGCAGGAGACACAAGCATTACTCAGTGGTTCCTACAGAAACCACAAGCTGGAGCTGCCAGGTCTTTGCACCATCCCTCAATTTCCCATCTAAGGCTGTGAAGCCCATTAACTCCTTCAAAAATTAATTTCTTTACTTGCTGCAGGAAACAGGTGATGCCTCAGCATTACCAAGTGATGAGAGGTTGTGTGGGATTATCAGCGTGTGTTAACTTACCCAAAATAAAAATCAGCCCTGTACATCAGCTCTTAATGTGCCAATCCTGCTGCTGCCAGGAGCCCAAAGCTCAGCTCTCCCTATTGCCTGACCCAGGCTGCTCTAGAGCTGCTGCAGCAGCAGAAGGGAAAGGGGGGATGGTTTGCAGCAGAACTGGCCTCAGCAGAGGGTTACAGCCCTGACTCTTGTCTGGGTTGATCAGAGCACCCCAGGCTGCCTCCAAACACTGCTGCCCCAAGAAGATGTGGGATACCCAGTGAAGGCACATCCCCAGGGACAAGCAGCTCCTGTGAGTGAGGGGCTCTGTCCATGGGGCTGTGCCACCACCAAGGCAGGAGGTGAACGGCACCACAAAAACAGCCAAGGGATTTTGTACCTGCCCATAGCAGCATTTGGTCCCTCCTACCCCCAGAGACAGCTAAGGAGAAAAAAATTCTCCATGTGGCTTTGCCAGGTGCTTGGGGGAAAGATGAGTGACGAAACATCACAGATTTTCTGATAGCCAGAGTAAAGTCAGTAGGTAGTGCTTGCACTAAGCTATGTCAAAGGGACTTGAAAACCCCCTCATCAGACTATTCTGCATTGGAAAGCACATAAAAGGAGCAATTTTACATCCTACTCTGGAAAGAGAGGCTCAGGCTTCCTCTTGTCCCCCAGGCTGTGTCCAGGGCCCACCAGGCTCCCTGGGGCTGGTGCTCACCTCCCCACAACACTCCCATTAGTCACCCCAGCTGGCAGCTCACCTTGCCCCTGACAGTTTTGCCTGGAACATAATTAATTAATTTGTTTTTCTGGCCTGCCTGCTCGTATCCATGGACAAAGAGGAAATAGTAATTGACATTTAAAGATAGGAGAGGGTTTTTGCAGTGTCAGACACTTATCAGCATCCAACTGCTTGGCCTGGGGCTCCAGCAAAATGCAGTGGAAACTGAGGCTGCATTTCCCCTCTGCACACACGGGAGGGGTGCAGAGGTCCTGCCCCAGCCATACATGCATCTTGCACAACCTCTCCACACACTTTTCTGCTCTGCCTCAGGCTCTCACATCCAGACGAAGGTCAATTCGTCACTTACCCGCCCACCCTCACCCGGAACGAAGTAATCAAGCCAGATCTGTCTGCAGACAGGAAGCCTGCAGATATTTTCAGCTCAGCTTACTAACTTGTTTGGGAAACAAGGACCTTGGCCATGTCCTTCCACCTAGATCTGGTTTTGAGGCAGTTATTGACCAAAGGTTTAACCCAGCTTTCACATGGGTAAATAACTGCCATATACCCTCTTGTTTTCCCAGCTGGAGAAACACATTGGTTACTCCAAACCACAGTAAACAAAGATTTGCAAGGCCCTAGTAATTACCTTCAGACCGTGGTGTAACAAGATGAGCAAAGGCTTATCTCAAAAGATATTTGACCTTCTGGTAATATTTCCTGTTAGAGGCCTCCAACCCTCCTAGGTGTTTCACAGACTTCAGCAGATGGGAGTCTCACCCAAATCCATCAGCAGTCTAAAGTGCACAGAGTCCTCAAGTTTCATTAGAGAGCTGAGAACTCCACTGGTCTCTGTGTCACAAAGAATATCCTTGAGCTCACGGCCATCTGGGCAGCAGGTCCTTTACCAAAGCCAGGAAAACATGCACCAGTGATCTTGATGAATTCAAATGACAGTGTCTAAAAATGAGGAAAACCATTTGGGCAACCAAGCAAGGAGACAGGCCTTTAACCTGGGCACTGAGTTCAAGATGTCTTAGGAAAGCAGGCAGATTAGACACTAAATGGATAGAAAACACCTAATAAATGATCATCCTCAACCTAATGTTCCAGTGTGTTTTTATCTAAAATTTTAATACAAAGAAACATGTAAAAAGTAAGAAGGAGAGGGTCATATTTGCCAAACCAAAGGGGATTTGCCCATGAAACAATGGCTCAAGGCCACGTTTTGCTGTTTCCATACCCCCATGACAAGTGGACCCTAAGGTGCACAGAGACCTACACTTCACACTGGGATAAAGAGCTCCTGCCTTTCCTTTTCCAGAAATCACAAAACTGAACATCATGATCCCTCTGGGTATGGCAGGAAGAGCCTCAATGTCAGCACTAAGTTGCTGGGTCTTCTACCCTGTTGTGACCTCTAAGCATTGCCTATATCTTCCTCAGAGTAGGACATCTTCCTTGGACAGGAGATCTGAGCAGGGCCTGGCTAGGATGGCAGAGCATCTGCTGAGAGCTAAAGAGCCAAAGCTGAATAGCTGGAACCCAAACCCAGCTGGCTTCCTAAAAACCATGCTCCAAAATTTCTGGCAGAACACCTTCAATCCCCCACAACCTGCTCCACAGATCCAGCAGTCAGCCACAAGGAAACACTTCTCTTGATCCTACCCCACTGAGTCCCTTATTCCTTATTAATAAAAGCCAATGTAAATGATAATTAATAGCTTGTTGGAGGGAACCTTCAGCCACTGCTCAGGATCAAAATGTCAATCAATGAAAGAGATGCCCTGCAGCAGGGTTAGATTGTACCCACAGCTGCATCACATCCCACTTCTCCCTTCCTCTGCCACATCCTCACCTACTGCAAAACTTTTCCTGCAGCTAATGACAAGGTAACTTCACTTCTTGAAAAGCCTCGTTTTCCCAGGAACACCTCCCTGCTCCCCATCTTCCTGAACACAGGCAATTGCTGGAAGAAAAGCACCATCAGCTTCCAGATATCCTCAGTAACCTCAGCCAGGTTCCTAGCAAGGACCTCCATCTGTTCAGATACTCCATGCCACCATTGGTCCCTCCCTCTGTCCACTCCCAAGGCAGGCCAGGGCAGTGTGGCAGGTTAGGTTATCACACAGCACGGGCGAGAGCCGCTTCCAAAGCCACCTTTAGCGTGACTTCATGCAATGTCTTCCTCAGACTCATCTGCAGATCCCCACTGCCTCAGGGAACATTGCCCTTCTTGGCACCACACCTTGTACACAAAGCACGGGCTCAGGGACAGCCAGGGACCAGAGGGGATGGTGGCAATCAGGAGGGCAAGGACCAGCATGCACACAAACCATCTACAGTCACCCATAAGCCAGAGATCTACCACCAGGATAAAGAGCAGGGACAAGCCACATCTTGCTGAATTCCTGCAGGCCAATGGGAGCTGTCAGTGCATGCTCTGGTGCCAGCTGCCTCCTCAGCTCCCATTTCCCATCTCCAGGCTAAGGCCTGTTATCCCAGCACTGGCTAATGGCCATTAAACCTAGTCCCAAAAGGGGGATTTCTCACCTGGTCTTATACCCACATTGTCAGTGATTAATGAGCACAAAGCAGCCAGGCAGATCCAAAGTCAAAGTCCCAGGAGAGGGGAAAGCAGCAGTGAAACTGAGCAAAAAGTGATCCATGCAAGGATCTGGACTTAAATGCAGCTGGGGAAAAAACAGGATGGAGGGGGCGTGGGAGGAGGACACAGATGAGACTGGTCGGGCTAATTAAGACCAATTAGTGCAGGCAGGACCCTGATCCCTTTTGCAGGGGGGAGGATGTGGGAGTGATGCTATGGGAACTGCTTGGGAAAGTCAGGATAAACCAGCACTTCCTCCATCCTTGGCACAGCACCATTTTCTCAGTACCAGCAGAGCTGGTCTGAAGGGGTTTTGCCAGGGCTGTTCAGATCCTGTCCCAGCCTCAGGAACCTGTTTTCAGGTGCTCTGAGGCCTCGATTTCTGTTGGGTCTGTTTACGTTCCAAGGATGGATCAGAGCAAGAGTTTAATTTGTGACTGAACCTGGGGTAGGAACACCTCCCTGCCACAAAGCACTCTGCGATCCCATAGCTGAAATGTCACTTCATTTCCCTTGCTTTAGACAAAAAACAAAACCCAAAACCAAACAACTCCACACACTTCCTCTGCAAGAATCAATCTGCCAGAGGATTTGCTAATCTGGATCTCTGGAACAAATTCAACTGGTCTTTCTCAAGTGTGATTTGCAAGCTCTGAGGCGTTTGCACTTTGGTTTCCAGCCACAAAGAATCAGAGAACCATTTCCAACCAAAGGCTGGAAAATACCTTTAAGATTATTGAGTCCAACTGTTAACCTAGCACTGCCAAAGCCACCACTAAATCATATTTTTAAGCCCCAAAGCTGCTGCTAAGGCTCCTGAGCACAGGGCTGGTTTACCAAGCTGTAACATGCTGGTAAGGACAGGGAGAGAGCAGGGGACTTAACAGCCACCTCCTACCATGCCCCAGGCACAGCCTGTCCCCCTGAGGGCTGCAACCAACTGCTGACAAGTGGCATCCAGCAGAGACAAGCCCATAGTGCTGGGCCAGGCTGCACCACCTGGGCTGATGCTTTAATCAGAGCTAAATCTGCATTCTCTGCTGTCACCTCACTGGATGACCTTGGAAAAGTCAGCTGGGATATAATATAAGCTACATGGGAGAGGATGGCAAAGCAAGCCATGGTCTCAGGATGAAAAGGTACTTAAATAGTCATTTATAAAGGTATTTACCAAGACAAGTGCTTGGCTTTCCTACCTTCAATAGATACTGAGTGACCCCAAAAAGCAGTTTACCACCCCGCTCAGTTTACAGTAAACATTTTGCTTCTGTACATGCAGCTTATTTTACACATTCATAAAATATGTGTCCAGCACATGCCAGGGCTGAGCTCGATGGCAGGAAGGTGTGAGAAACCTTCTTCTCCGTTCCCATTCCTGCTCTCAAGCTGCAGGCATTGTCCAGTCTCTGAACACCCCTCCAAGCCCCACTGATTTGGGCAGTGGTTCTGCATCCCCCCAGCCACACTCCTGACTTCCCTGCTGCACCCTGTGGCTGGGTCTCCCTCCTCAGTGACTCCAGAGAAGTGGGTGCTCATCTCCCTGCAGAGGTGCCACCAGCTACAAGCTCTTACTGAAGACTATAAATATCATTTTCATATTAAATATTATTTGCATAACATAAACCTGAATTTGTGAAATATAAACCTTTTCCTTTGAGGTGAGCTACATAAATGCCCCAGGCCCTTGTGTCTCTTGGCATAAAGGGCTCCCTGTCCTTGCAGGGAGCAGCCAGGACCCCTCATGCCAGCAACTGTTTGTCCCCCATCGGAGCAGAGGGAAACTGAGGCACAGAAGAAGAAGGGAGAGTCACTGTGTGAACACCCCTGGTCTGCTGCTATAAACAACAGCTACCAGGGCTGCTCCACAACAGCTAGGGAAATCCAAGGTTTGAATGCTGATGTCTTGGGAATCACTGGAAGAAGAAACAACATTCAGACATGAACAAGAGAGGATTAGGTTGTTAAGTCAGACAGTGACTGCCAGAGAGTGGCTGAAGAGAAAGATTGAAACAGGCAATTGTTCTTTGTGTCCCATTCAGGCACTCGTGTCCTCAGGTGCTCCACAGGCTGGTAGAGAGAAGCACCTTTGCACTGTTCACCTGCTCCCAACAAAAGCACACTGTTTGCAGTAGGCACTCAGGTGTGGCTACTGCTGTGAACTCCAATCCTATTCCCAACACTGCTAATACGGGATGATCACGTGGGTGTGAAAATCTGCCCATGTTTCGCAGGTGTCCCAGTCCTGTCACGTTCATTGCTCAACCCCAAGAGCAGGTTGCCTGAGAGCATCAAGCCCATAGGAGGAGGACAATACACACCAGCCCTCCACTTTCATACCATCTATCCTATTTGGATACCTTGGAAGGGTTAATCCGAGGGTTTGCCGGCGCTGCTGTTGCTCGGTGTGGCACAGCCGGCTAAGCCAGAGCTGGAAAAAACTTGTTCCTTTACCTTTGTGCAGGCAGGAGGCAGCGAGGAGGAGGTCGTGTGGTGCCTGGCAGCACATCTCCAGGGTCCTTGCAGCGACTGTGCAGGTCGGGCTGCCCAGGGGAAAAGGTGTCCTGCAGCCAGGGGCAGAAGGTGGACGAAAGCCATGGGGTCTGCAGCCCCACAGGAGAGTCCTCCCCCATAAGCAAGCACCCAGGGAGATGTGAGGGGAGCCAGGAATCTGCTGGACAAACTCAAAAGTTGGAGAGGGCAGCTGGGAACAGAGAAGAGCTGTGCTTCTGCCTTTTTTTGCAGGTTTGCTGTTGCCGGGGAGAGGTTTTAGGCTGTCATCCAGCTAATTCACACCACAGAGACAAGCACTTGAATTAGTTGCATTATCTGCGCCCAGCTAAAGTGGACAAAGGATTAAAGTGTGCTGAGCACCACCACCGTGATTTGCATCTCAGAGCCCCTTCCCACGGGCCCCCTCTACTCCCAGCCTTTTTTTNNTTTTTTTTTTTTTCATTTTCTGGCTGTGAGCCAGCCAGCATAAGAGTCCTGTTTACAGAAATGATGCCTAGGTTAATATTGCAAAAGACTTCATCAAAGCCTGTGGTCGCTCCTGAAGCAGAAGGGTCTGACCGTGGGCCATGAGCTGACCGGGCTGCGCACACAGGGGATGAGCCGCAGCCACGTGGCGCCGCCCTTCGTTTGACAAATTCTGGTCTCAGCCTGAGGTACGAAACTAACTTTCTGCCACCATGGCATATTTGAAATAATGAGCAAAATCAAACTATAATTCATCTCTAAAGCCACACACAAAACCTAATTGCAGCTGTTGTTTTAGGGGAAAAAAAACCACTATTTGAGTCTTAAGTAAATATTGTGCTGTGCAGTGACTTTATGGGCATTTTTTCTGAGCTCATCCAGCTGCCAGAGATTATTATTTTATGCATGTTTATTCATGTGGAGAGGATGGGGAATGCTATTGCTATACATTTTGTGCTGTCAGTCTCAGAGAAATCCAGACTGAGATCTCAGAAGCAGCTCTAGATCTAGAGAGGTAAAGCAAAAGCCTATTTGCCATCACTGAATTCTAATTAATTAATGTCTTTTAAAATGTTTTTTCACCACCAGTACTTTGTATGTAGGTGTAGTTTTCCTGAAAGGTTCACACTGAGCTCTGCTGTGAGACACAACATTTATAGGTTTCTATTTTACTTGGCATTTGCAGTTTTTCCTCCTCGGCACTGGGACTGAGTGACCTTAGCAATCGCCAGCAAGGGGACTCCATATGATGAAAGCAGGTGAAAGGGAAAATAAGGGCGGAACTCGGTAAAACCAATTCATACCTCAGAGGAGGTGTGGTCCTGTCCTCTACCTGGCTGTGGTCACAGTCTTGTGAAATATAAAAGGAGAAGGCAGTGGTTTCTTAAACAATCTGGTGCCAGGATCCTGTAGCGAGAAGGAAGGGAGGTGCTGGAAGAAATGCAGAGCAAGTCAAGAGTGTCAGCTGGGAAAGGTGTGGGACACATCGGTGCTCTGAGCCTCAGGAACACCATCAGCTCACCCCTGAAGGCCTGTTCGCTGGGCTGAGGGTGGCGTGGTAGCTGCACTCCCTTCTGCAGCAGGCTGGCTTAGAGGAGAACGGAGCTGTCATGGCCCAAGGAGAAGCAGCAGGACGCGGCGTTGCCAAGCCCCAGGACCAGGGATGGGCATGGATGGTCCTGCTGGCTGCAGTGGTGCTGCAGGGGCTGACGCTGGGCTTCCCCTGCTGCATCGGTGTCTTCTTCACGGACCTCCAGCAAGAGTTCCAGGCCAGCAACAGCCAGACATCGTGGTTCCCATCCATCATGGTGGCCGTGCTGCACGGAGGGGGTGAGTGATGGCAGGGAATGGCCTCCTCCACCTCCTGCCCTTGTGCTGCTGGTGGGGGGATGTAATGAGGATACTTTCAGCATTTCATTAAGGCGGGTGGTGGAAGGGACTGGGAGGTCCAAGTAGAGTGGCTGTTTGCCAGTACACAGCATCTCCAAGCCACTTGGATCCCACAGTCCAAAGCTAAATGTCATGTCCACAGATTCCATGCTTCCTTTTGTCACTCTCAGAGTCAGCCAAGACCCTTGGTCAAAGAAGGCAAATTCCTTTTTCAGCCCAGTTTTTCCAGATCAGCAAGAACATAGTCATCTCTCACAGAAGCTGTTTGAATAAACCAGCATATAATGTTGGAGCTCTGGTGCTTTCTTGGTTCATCTTGTCCACGAGAGCACATCTCCTTCCAAGTGTCACATGACAGCTCTGTTCCTTGTGGCTGAAGAGATGCCAAAAGCTGAGCTCCTCAGAGCTGCCAGCTGAGGCAAAGCCTTAAAAGCAGCTCCTTGGGCGGTCGCACGGAGCACACACCTACACAGGCATCAGGGTGGACGCGAGCAGTGGTGGATCAGTGCCAGGCAGCACCCTCCAGCTGCAGGGGTGGAAGGAGCATTGTGCTCTGGGGATAGAGGAGTGAATCACTGGTTTTCCCCTCGAAATAAAATATGGAAGCAGCACAGGGCAGTGGTCCCAGATTCTACACAGAGATGTGGGGATTCTTTTTCTGCAGAGAGAAAACCAAATCCCCAGCAGTTCAAGGACTTCCCAATAAGTGGTCTGTACTTTGTGACCCATACAAATCCTGTGCTTATTTGATAAGCAGACAACCCAAACCCTACCAGGCAACAGAAGGAAAGTTCCCAGTGTTGCCCATGTATCCAGACTTCTCCTTGAGTTCATTCCTGCTCCCTTCCAATGCTGGTGAAAGTTGATATTACATTATAAAGAAAAAAAACCAACTCCAAAGCCCTGAGTCATGCTGATGCAAAGGCTATGGGAGGTTCAGTCTGTTCCATGCAGGATATGGCTGGCAGCCACCTGCATGGAATTGAGAGTTTGCACCTTAGCAGAAATAGCTGGGTCCAGAATATCAAGGTGCAGACAGAAAGAGATGTCAAGGGAAGCAACAAAGGGAGGAATCACCACTGCAGAAATAGGGCAGTATGCTCGGGGCTTGGAATTTGGAAGCAGTTGGGCATTCCCCTGCGATCCTTCTGTGATTAGTGGGAAGGATAACTCTGGCAGTATCCACAAGAATGTCAGTTATCCTGTCATCTTTAATGAAGTAATTGTTGTGTAGAAGGCTATAACCACAGCAAAAGGTAATACAAAGAGCCAATACAGAGATCCAAAAGTTATAAATTAGGTAAGGAAAGAAGAGCCTTGTGTTGATACTCACAATAGAATTTTTCAGGGCACAGCCAGAGAGTTGTACTTTGCTTGCCAGTTATGTCTCCTATTACAGGGTGTTACAGTACAGGAAGGCTTGTTCTTGTCCCCCAGTAGCAAGAGGCAGCACTAACATAAACCAGAAGGAAAAAACAACAAAATAAACAGAAATCAAAGTCTCCCTCTCAGGCCAAGCACATAGGGCTTTTGCTGCAACTTCTGACCTCCTTTGGAGGGGGCCAGGCCTTTCTTGATTCAGGTTCTCCAGTTACAGCCATCATTTCAGCACTTAAATCCTTCCCAAAATTGCATGCTACTGTCACCAGTATCTCTTAGAGGTGCCATTCTATTTTCTTCACCTTTATTCTTTTTAATTCAGAGGAATTGAAGGGGGAAAAAATATTTGTTGCAAAAATTGGAAGAGGAAGGGAAATGGGCAGAGCAGCCTGTTCTCAGAGCAGCCAGTACTGGAAGAAGGTTCCATGCAGGAGAGCTATGGAAGGAAATGGGGAAAGGCACAGGGCAAACAATAGCTCATAACTCAGCCAAACATATCCCATTATCGGTGCTACATTCCTAGGTAAAAGCCATTAACAATTATTTTGTTATAATTTGAGAGACTTCAGGGTCCTACATCTGTCTCCAAAAGGGGATTTCAGGCCCTTACAGGTTCCTGCTCCTAGATATCCACATGCACGGAACACTCTGCACTAACTCATACAAATGCAGCACTTTTGTTGATATTATTCTTGCAAAAGAAAGCACAAAGGCCCCAGGCAAGTAAGAAATAACATCTGAAACCCAGACAACAAGTAACTAGGAACTAATCATGAGAAACCCTTACGGTTTTTAGAGCCAATCTCATTATTTTGTAGTGTTCAATTTGTGCCTTCTTGGGCTAGTTAAACAGCAGTACCATCCTTAATGTCTTCAGCAGGAGGAAAAATAATCCAGTCACATTTGCTGGACACTTCTTCAAAGGCCAGCGAAATCTGAGGTGAAAATCTCCCAAGCAAATCAAAATACAGACAGCTGCACTCCTAATTTTAATAATGTTCCACTGTTCACTTGACTGTGTGGATTTTATTTCAAACTAGACGTTGATTTAGGTCACAAATATGCCACAGGTTATATTCCTTACATTGACTGACTCCTAATTTTGCAGCTTACAGTCATTTTGCATTTGCTTCCATAACCTTAAATGTTCAGAATTGAGAAAAAAGTTAATAAAACCTGGAAAACCTTGAGGGTCCTTGAGGGAAGAGGAAAAGAAACTCTACCTTCAGATCCTCTTCTGCCAGAGCATGCAGAGAGAAGCACCTTCCCACTGGTGGGATGCAGGTGTGAACTAATCTTTCCCCAAAATGTTAAATGTCATTAACAAATAAATAATTTATCACAATCTCATGGAATTCACCAGAAGTCCATTTCCAAGGGTTTTAATGAAAATCCATCACATCCTACTTGATTGTCAAAACACCAGCAGATCACAGACTTCCCCTCAGCCAACAATCTGGCCAAGCACTTGGGAGGATCATGAAATATATTTTCTCTTCCTGTCTCCCCCACTACATTAAGCTGCTGGGACAACCCTCTAGACTATCTCATTTGATAATTGCAGCAATCTAGCAGGTACAAAATACTTCCTTCCTCCCTAACTGCTTCCCTTTTCCTTCTCTACTTCCAGGGCCCCTCTGCAGCATCCTGGTGAAGCGGTTTGGCTGCAGGTTTGTGGTGATGCTGGGTGGGCTGCTCAGCGGGCTGGGAATGGTGTCCAGCTCCTTCTGCAAGTC
This sequence comes from Tichodroma muraria, assembly GCA_013390105.1. Classification (NCBI taxonomy): domain Eukaryota; kingdom Metazoa; phylum Chordata; class Aves; order Passeriformes; family Sittidae; genus Tichodroma; species Tichodroma muraria. The sequence continues at coordinate 34,326 of WAAG01055758.1, read as the reverse complement.
CATCAGCCAGCTGTACCTCACGGCCGGCCTCATCACTGGTACGTACTAGAGAGCAGGGAAACTCAGCTGCTGTGCTGGAGATGGGAAATGGGAGAGCCCCAACTAAGTGTGTCACATTTTTCCACTCTGTGAAATGGGAGAACTCAACAGCCTCCCAGCACAGCAGAAATCCTGCAGCCACTAGACTTGGCCTTCACACCCCTTTAGCACACACCTCAAGCACTCAAGCTCGCTGAAAAGTGCTTCTCTCTGGAAAAAGCTACAGGTCTCCAGAGGGTAAAATGGAGAAGGATGTCTGTTCTTTTAAGTAACTTCTCAACCCTTTGTCTTTCAAGAAGGGAGGGTTTTTTGTTGTTTTTCCAATCTTGGAACATAATGTGCTGGGATAATGTCCTTCACAGGTTCCCTTGGGCTTGTATTTTACCACTCCCAAACTGGGAGAGAATGGAGACATCTTTTTCTAACAAAAAACCCTGTTGGTTTTGAACAGAAGTAACAGATGGGAACTTTTCCTTTCTAAATATTTCTCCTATGTAACTGACGTTCAACTCTTTTTATATCAGAGGTTTTTAATAACACAGAGAAATTAATTCCTTACTCTGGTACCAATCTTGCTGGTCCTTGCAAGTTAAGCAGCGGCCACTACATACAGAGAAAAAAAAGCAACTTCCTGAGCCCTGATGAAAGCACCAGGAAAGCAGCACTGCTTGTTGCATGTCATATAAACCCCAAGTTTTTAATGAACAATTCCGTTGTTCATTAACAACTCTAGGAATTGTAGTGTGTCCCAGAAAAATGTCAATTTAGATCAGTATATTTACTATACCCAAGAAAACAAATAATTTAATTTACACACAACATCCTTCTTCATCCCTGGTGTGGGGTTTCTGAATATTAATCAGTCCCTGGGGGCTGCGTGGCCTGCCAGGTCAGAAAATGCTTCAGTAGCAGATGAAGTCATCTGTGGGTACACCCTGAATTTGGGCTCTTTTCATCCTTAAAGACAACAAAGAAGGATCATTTATTCTCACCTTTAGGTCTGGGATCATGTTTCAGCTTCCAGGCAGGAGTGACTGTGCTGGGCTACTACTTTGTACGGTGGCGAACTCTGGCCAATGCCATGGCCTCCACCGGTGTCTCCCTCGGTTTCACGCTGTGGCCGCTGCTGTCTCAATACTTGCTGGATGAGATGGGTTGGAGAAACACCTTCCTCATCTTTGGAGGAATACTACTGAACTGCTGTGTTTGTGGAGCCATCATGAGACCCATTCAGCTGGCATCAGGGTCCCTTCCACAGTCTGCCAAGCCCGAAGAGGAGCCAGGGAGCAGAGCAGAAGAGGCACAGCTGTCCAATGGAGCATCTCCTCACCACCCCACACTCCAGCAGCACACCAGAAGGACAAAATGCTTCCAGTTGCTGCAGAAGTACCTGGCTTTTGACATCTTCTGTCAAAACAAAGGTTACCAGATTTACACTATTGGAGTCACCTGGATGATGATGGGGTTTGCCTTACCCCATGTCTACCTTGTGCCTTATGCCATCCACAATGGGGTGGAGGAACGCAAGGCAGCCCTCCTCATCTCCATCATCGGGTTCATCAACATCTTCATCCGCCCTCTCACAGGGCTGCTCTCAGGACACAGAGTCTTCACAGGGAGACGCATCTACCTGTTCAGCCTGGCTGTGCTCCTCTGCGGGCTCAGCAATTTCATCTGTGTCATTTCAGCTGAGTTCAGTGTGCTCATCCTCTACTGCGTCATCCTCAGCATAGCCATGAGTGGTGTCGGGGCGCTCACCTTTCAGGTGCTGATGGATGTGGTAGAGATGGACAGGTTCTCCAGTGCTCTAGGGCTCTTCACCATCCTAGAGAGCATCACCCTCCTCATCGGGCCCCCGCTCACAGGTGAGAGAGGCTATGAAAGCTGGCTGGGGGAAAGATGGTGGTTTGGGAACTGGTGACAAGTGTTTTGGAGCATCAAGAAGAGGAATTAGGGAGTTTCCAGATCCTTGGTGTAGGTGAGTTATGCAAAGGGAGCAATATAAAAGGTAGGGTCAGAAAGGAATCTTCAGCCTCTTCTGACAGCTGGAAAGTAATTTCTGCAGCTGCACCAAGAGCACTCTGAAAAAACTACTCACTTGGTAAGTGATCTGATATGTATGGGAGCAATGACAGCTTTTTTCCAGTGGCAAGAAGCTGACAGGAAAAAAAGTACTATGAACTTTTTCACCATTTTGACAGTTTGCATTGTTTTATGCATGAAGTCTCAAGGAATTGTGAACATCCCATTAAACAAATTATTTGTGTTCAAAGTTATTACCAGTCCTACATTATTCAGAAACCCCACAGTAAATGCTTCTGTTCAATCTTTTTTCCAAGTTCTGGAGTGTATTAATTTTTCTCTGGAGACAAGAAAGGAGCTAGTTATGACTCTCAGTCCAATAAATTACTCACAGTTCGTTCCAAGTGCCACTAAGTGACCTGCCCAAGACACTCCTGCTCCTGCAGTACAGCAGTAAATTCAAAAGACTAGCAAACAACAAATGTCAACCTGAGCATGTTAGTCTCAGTTCAGGCTTTAGTTCTCTTCTTCAGACAATAAATCATGGCTACTCAGCAGGAAAATTATGTCTGGTTCAAAACTGTGATGGTAACATGCAGTGTATTTCATGGTACTCCCTGGCATTAGTGTGTCAGTCACTTTTCTCAAAGAGCATGAAAGGTCCTTTCTTGGTCACCGCTGACAGGAGCAGCAGATGGGCAAAAAAATGCACTGTAAAAGCAGCTCCATTTCTGTTTGTAGTCCTAAAATCTGCTACAGAAAATTACGCTATGGAAAGAAACATCACCAACCTTGACTGAAAAATACAAGCAAATAAACATTATTCCAGTATTTCCACATTGATAAGCAGCCTATTGAAGGCATCATGTATTTGGCCTAAGCATCACTTTTCCATCTCTAATATTAGTGTTAAATTACTCCCTTGATATCTCATGTTTCTAAATGGTTTATACTGAGGTCACTTAACGTTAGTCATAATCTTGCTGTGCTGTGAATTTCCTTATCCCTCATTACACAGGATTAGAGACAAATGTTCAGTTTAGAGACCTTACTATGTAAATTTCTGAGCTATTTCTCTATCTAGTTGTTATATTTTCTGCCCTAGGATGTAATAGGGTCACTCATTCCAAAAGCCACTGAGTGCAGTGGCACAAGGGTCCTCTGCTGAGCAAATGAAATGAAACAGCAGGTTGGGGAAAAATTACCATTTCCTTTCTTTCCTGATTTCTCTGTGTATTGAGAAATACTTTCTACAGAAGTATCACCTGACTTGTAACTACAAATTAAAAACTAAACAACCACTAGAATCCAGAGAAGAGGAGAGAACTCATGAGAGAATGCCTGTCTTTCACATATGGCAGTTTGCTGAATGATTCGAGTTTAACATTCATGTAAATGTATGCCTTTAGTGTGCCTCTTTGGCTAAGCTATGACTTCTATTTCAGGTCTCCTGGTAGACATAACCAGTGATTTCCACTACGTCTTCTACAACTCCAGCTTCTTCCTGATATCAGCTGCATTATTTATGGGGCTCAGCTTCTGTGCTCTGGAAAAAAAAAACAAATTGAGAGAGGCTTCCAAAGCACATTTGGACAATCCCTCCAGATATCAATACAGTGAAATGTCAACAGAACCAAAGGCTGAAAGTCAATCCCCTCCAGCAGTTGAGTATATCACAAACATATGAAAATGAAGAAGGGAGAAAAAGAGCAACACCATGAAGTGGTCTGTACAAAGCAACACATGGCCAAATACTGATGGCAGATGAGAAAAAAACCAGTCTGCTTTCCACACCTGTCATCTCCCTTTTGCACTTCCACTCCAGAGGGCCTTGTCAGACTCCAAGACAGTGATCCAGACCACGGGCCCAGCCCAGAACCCAGCACCAGCCAAGGAGACGAAGCACAAAGAGATCTGAGCTCTCCTAAAGCAAACCACAGTTTAACAGCCCATGGGACCCAGCGCTGGGAGACAAAAGCTGGGACAGTTCAATTGGTTTAAGTCACCACCTTTAAGAAGTCACTGGAATTTCATAAACATGTTCCAGCTGGAAGTGCTGGATAACACATTTTAATGGGTAGTTCTTCACGAAGAAGTACTGTTGCCTCATCTGAATATGCAACTTTGGTGCACAGGCTTCCTGTTTTCTTCCCATATTGGGGGTGGCAAGACAAACACTTTCCACAGGAACTGTGTTATTATTTTCCACATCTCTAAATATTATACAAAAGCAGCTGTGTGGGTTGTAGAACTCAGACAAGTGTCTAGTAAGATCAACTATTTTCTCCTATGAAAGGTGTACAGGAGTTCTTCATGCCAAGGACAGTTTCAAAGCCTCAAAATTCGACTCCAGAGCCTCAAAAAAACCCCAAAATCAACCCACCAAGCCTTGGAGTGCCTGCTTTGTATAACTACTGATATCTCAAGTGCTGTTTAATATAGCATAAAAGAGGATTCTTGGCTCATGTAAACACACTTCAGCACTAACTGGAACCAATTTGGGGTAGGGAGGGTGATATCAGACCTAAGAATAAGGATATGCATCCTTTTATAGGGCAAAATTCAAAGCAACTGTAGTTCCTCCTTGTGGAGATCTGTTCAGCTCTTTAGTCTTAGACTTTTGAACCTAATTACACCAGCATTCTCATTATAGAGAACTTTGTACAAACATATTTCTTATAAGCACAAGCAGAACTTAAAAAGAAATCTGTGGGGAAAGCATACTGAGAAAAGCCAGTGTTGCTGACTTTCTATCCATACAGCCTCGACTGTAAGTGGGTTCTCTGCCACATTCCCAGGATTTAGGCTTGTCACTGCTCAGACAATGGCTGCAGCAGCCTCCGTGTCAGCTCAAGATGCAAACTGTTCATATTCTGTATCATCCCTGATCCAACAGACGTGGACAACAGCTCACGAAGCACGTGGATAAAGATAACCCAACACATCAGAACAATCAAAAGATGGAAGCACAAAATGGGAGTGAAATGGAAGAAGTAACAGCTTTCAGTGGGAACTGCAGTGCCTGTCTAAGAACTGTTATATCAAACTCAGCTGCAGTGCTTATCTGGAGAACTGTCCTATCAGATTCCTAGTGACAAACACACAGTTTTCATTAGAGCTCCATAGAAAAAATAAACAAACCAATAAAAAAAAAACGTTCTGGATGAAATCCCTGGAAAACTGACTCCAAGGTCTTCAGAGACTACAATGGCTTCACAGGTGGCTTTTACACATAAGGGGCATCAGCCTTTCAGAAGGGTTCCTGCTCCCACAGCTCAGTATCTTCTCCAGTAGTGCCCTGGGATTACAGGCCCAGGAGGACTTGCATTTCCTAATCAAACCTATACTTAAATAAGATGATTAGTGGGAGATATACATATCTAATCTCTCATCACATGTGTTTATTAACTTATGTAATGCTTACATGGTCCATATGAAGTAAACAGGGACTGGTACTTCTCAGCTTACCAAAAGAGACTGCTGTACATACCTAGGAAAATGAGGGGGCTTTCTCTCTCACAAAAAAGCAATAAAAAGGGATTAAGTCCCAAATATCTTCTAGCTATTGCAAATAAACAGATAAGCAGCTGAACAGATTGCCATTTTTACTGTGTGTAATTCTTAAATTTTAAATTCTGTTCCCCTTTCTACATTCCCTATCTGTTTTCTTACGGAAATACGAGGTTATGTGGCCCCAGATCCTCCCACTGCTACAAATGTCCTGGGCAAAAGAGGCAAGATATGGTGTAAGTTACAATCCACCAAAATTTCTCACAGGAAACAAAGGTTAGGTGAAGGAGCAATGGAAGGCACCTTCTGCATGAAGCCAGTTGATCCACCCGTAATGCTTTCACCCTGGCTGCTTCATAAAAAAGGAAATGTACAGGGTAAAACCAAAAAATCTTCACCAACTGATACCCCGGCTAGACCAGCCCCTGCTCTGGGAACTGCTCTGGCAAACAGCAAGTGTTTGGAGCACTCAGACCATTAAACTATACAGCCATTATTGGGTGGGTAAATGCAGTTCTTACAAACAGAAGTAATTGCATTTTACCTTTTTAAACACAGTTTCTCCCCCTTATTAGTCAATCCCAGTAGTTCTCTGTTTGTATGAACTAGCTCCCTGTGTTTGTTTTCTCTGCTTCTGCTTTCCCGCATTACTCATTCACCTTCTATTTAATGACAGATGAGGCTTTAAAGTGTATCAACACTTACCACTTACAAAGGCACACATTAGATTTCTTACTACAGTAGCAACACATTCTAATATAGACATAGTTTGTAGCACCTTTGCTGATTATTTTCAGATAGATATACTCAAACATGGAGATAAAAATACATGTATATATTTAGACATATACATAAATACATACCGACTTCAGTTGATAATCATGCTAAGATTTGAAGTTGCTAGCACTTAGCCTGGCTTAAACTTTTATACCAGGTAGAAATAAATATCTTCCATTTCATGTTCTGTGTCTTCCCACACCATTACAATGTTAAAATATTTAGCATTACTGCATTCAGTGAAGCTTCTTTCCTCATCCTTCTATTTAATGTAGTCATGGGCAGATATTTTAGTGCCCCCAGCTGTGTGGGTTATCAGCCCACCACTCTTGTCACTGGTGCCATGTGGATCAGTCCATGACTAATTTGCTTGATACAAAAATCAATTGTATTTGAGATAACGCAAAAGACAACATGTTCTCACGGCCTGTTCCTTGCCTTATCCACAGAAGAACAGCCATGCATGTAATTGCTTCAATAAAATCAGTACAAATTTCTGCAGAGTCCACTCCCACAGTTTATGATCTTTACTAACCTGTCCTGGGTTGATGCTGAATTGTATCCCCATTTGTCTGTTTAGCTCAGAAATAAGTTTTGCACCTTTAAAACTGGATCTGGGAGTGAAGGGGGGAGAAGGAGAAGCAGTGGAATGTCTGAGGCCGTTGCTTTCAAAACATGAAGATAAAGAGTTTTCAGCTTTCCTACGCACACGGCCTGCGTTGTCTGCAGCACGGGCGGCGGGAGAGCTCTCCTTTGCTTTTTGTTAGTTTTTGGCTAGCTGAAGCAGAGAAGTTCCCAGGACTGTGGTTTTTTTCCTTTTTCTTGGAACTGTTTGAAGCTGCTCTGGACTGAAACCCAGAGGAGCACCAGGAGCTCACACCCGTGGCCCTGGGCCCGGCCTGGCCCCGGCATTTCCCAGGGACTGACCCAGACTGAGTGAGCAGAGCTGCGACCACGGGAGAGACTTTCTGAATTCGTCATCTCTTCGGAGCAGCGAGAGGTTTTGTTGTTTGGTATTGTTCATTTGTTGTGCTGGGGAGTGCTTTGCCTCTTAAATAAACAACTTTTCCCCACTTTTCTCTAAGGAAATCTTTTCCCAAACCAGTTGGGGGAGGGGCCGTTTGGATTTGCTTTCTAGAGGGGCCCCCATTCGGAGGTTTCTTCCCAAATTTGCCCTAAACCAGGACATAACGTTTACCTTGTATATTTACATGACATAAACCATAATTGAACCCTCTTGCAGCACATAAAATTGCAGTGGTTTCACTGAGCTGTTAGTTCCAGACAAGGGAATTGCTCTATGCCCAAACCATTCTACAACCAATCACCTGCTGCTCTTTTAATTCACTCCTTGGCTTTGTTTCATTTTTTTCCCAGATAATTTACCTCACTGTGCACATATTGTGCCGTTTTTACCTTTTCTTCCCCAGCTTCGTGAATTGCAATCCCTTTATTTAAACTGGAACTGATCCAGGAGCAGCACTACCACAAGGACAGCAGCATTGGGATGGAACGGCAAAACATACAGAGAGTGAAAATTCTTTAAGTAATCAGTGGAGAAAGGTCAGCTGCTTTGCAGAACAAAGCGTTTAAACAGCAAAACTTTGCCATATGAGGTAGTCAAATACCTCGACACAGGCTCACCTATTTTTATATACTTTAATATATATTTTATATACTTATATATAAAATATACAAGTATATAGAATATATTTAGAGATAGAGACGAGGAGCAGCCGCCCCCCCTCCTCCTCAGAGGAGTAGACCCGCTCCCGCCCACAAAATGGCGCCGGTCCCTCCCCGCCTGAGGGGAGACGGTGCCGCCCTATCCCGCCCACAAAATGGCGGCAGGCGCGATTTAGTAGCGACGCAGAGGCGACTGGTTCCTCCCCCTTCCCCGGTACGCCCGGGCCGTGAGCCGCCGGCGCCCGGGGGAAGGGGCAGCCCGGAGCGGTGTCCCGCGATGGAACTGGGTCGGCTGGAGTACCTCCAGGCGCTCGTCACCGAGTTCCAGGTGACGGACAGCACAGGTAACAAGCGCCGCTGCTCGCTCGCCCTCTCCGTGTCGAGCGTTTCCTCACGCACTCGACCCTTTTCCCTTGTAGAGGCCAAGGAGCAGGTGCTGGCGAACCTGGCCAACTTCGCCTACGATCCCAGCAACTACGAGTATCTCCGGCAGCTCCAGGTGCTGGACCTGTTCCTCGATATGCTCACCGAGGACAACGAGACCCTCGTGGAGTTTGCCATGGGTAAAGGCTGCCCCGAGCACCCTCAGCTGTCACCTGGGCAGGGGACACCGGGCCCCGCGCTCGGTTTGGTCGTTAAGCTGCCCCAAATTCACGCAGAGCTCCAAAAATAAATCCACACTATGCTGATAAAGCCTCTCTTAGTGCAGAATGGGAAAGAAGTCAGAGGCAAGGTGTGACCCTCCATGGCCTTACAGAGCTTAATGAAGATACTGTCTGGAAAGGGTTTGGGTGGTTTTTTTTCCTAAACGCTACCTGATTAACTTTTTATTGATATCTCTGCTTTAGAGAAGCAAACATTAATACATAGATTTTGCCAGGTACATTGTACAGAGCCATGGAACCACTCTGCTATTGGCAACTGGTCTTCTAGAATACTTACTTGACATTTTTTAATAAATCTTTTGAGGAACTGCCTTACTGTGATTTTTCATGGCCTGAACATAGGCTAAGGGGCCAGATGCTGTGAGTGGTTCTGGAGATTATACTAAATGTATTTGATTTTTAAGGTTTGTGGCTGCATCTCAAAGTTTCAAGTCTCAAACATTCTGTGCTTTTTGGCTACTAACTCTGTTACCTCCATTCTCTGGTTTTCGATAGCACCTGCAATAAACTACTGGCTTGTGTCTTCCATTAGGGATGAGTGAGCATTCCTGGAATCATTCTGTGGAAGCAGTTATGTGCAGCAGTAACAGTGCCCTCTAATGACACGCAGGAGGAGGAGTGTGCCGGTGGGAAATGAAGGAATAAAAAAAACATGGCCTAGGGAACCGTAGAGAATTTTCCATCCATACAGAAGATCTGGATGTTAAAAACAGGATGAGCAGTGAATTTGCATCGCCTCGGACACTTTTCTCTTGCCGTTCTAGGTGGTCTTTGCAACCTGTGCTTGGATAAAACAAACAAAGAGTACATCCTGGAGGCCAACGGGGTGGAGCCCATCATCAACTGCCTGTCCAGCTCTAACGAGGAGACCGTAGTGTCAGCCGTGACCACGCTGATGTTCCTGACGACGCCGCGGTCGCGCACGCGGACCACGGCGCTGCCCGTGGTGGAGTGCATGCTCCGCTTCTCGCTCTCAGCCAACACGCGCCTCAGTAACCTGGCATCCATCTTCCTGCAGGATTACTGCAGCCCTCCGCAGGTGGAGGAGGCCAGGACCCTCAGCAGGCACACGGCAGTGGGGATTCCTCTGCCCAAGGACTGAGAAGGGCTGTGGAGAGGGGAACCTCCTGCTGTTCTCGCTTTCTGCTCAGCAGGTCAAGAGCAGCATTAAAGAGGGGAGTTGGTCCCACCAGTGCTGGCGTTTAGTTAACAAACAGGATGGAACAGCACTAACGTGGCTGCAAATATGTAAAATAAAGCAGGTCATGGCTGCACATTGGAAAGCACTTTGCCAAGTGCAGGTCAGCACCCAGCTTTCACAAATAACACTCCCCAGCTGTGAAGGGGGTTCTGCTCGGGTTATTGGGCAGAATTATACCCACTCTGGTTCCTGGCTAGTTGTGCTGCACCTCTCCCCTTTAGTGTCAGTGACAAGTGACACTAAGTGTTAAAAGTCACTGAAACATCACAGAAATTTATTCCTCCTGCAGAGAAAGGAGTTTCCCTGCCCTGGCAGTCCACAGTCCCTCCATCCCTGTGGCACTAGTTATGCCATCCTCTAATCATGGCACAGGCAGGCAGATAGGGAATCGCTGCACAGGGCAGGCTGTAGCTACCCCATAAATGAGAGAGTGGTAAGTTTGTCTTTCATTGCCACTGGTGAGAAAGGTGAAGTAAAAAAAAAAATATAAGGAAAAAAAAAAAAAGGGGACTCATGGCAGTCTGGCTCATGAGAACAGCTGTCTTGTAAAAGCTTCTGTTAATAAAACATTAACTTAAATGCTGTGTAATCAGTTCTGTGTGAGCTCATGAATGTTTTTCTCAAGCACTTGCAACCTTTGCCCACTCTTACTCAAGCACACAGACCAAGAAATTGAAGCCAACCTAGTCTCTTTTCATTATCAGCCATGAGGCAAGAGAAAACCCAATAGCCAGGGTGGCTAAATACATAAAATTTAAAAGGTTTGACCCAGTTGAGGCTTCAAGGTCCAGAAGGGTTGAGCCCAGTGCTTCCTGACAGACACCCACGCTGGATCTGCTCATGTTTGAGAATTGTCTTCTTTTTCTCTCCCCTCTGCCCCCAGACAGCACAAACCAAACAGGAGTGAGGTTAAACACACACAAAAGTCCAGCCACAGTTGCTTGTAGTTTATACTTTCTCTTCTCCAACAACAAACATCCAAAATGCTACAGAGATTAACTGAGTGCAGAGCAATCTTCCAGAAGCCCAGAGCACTGTGTCTGACAGGAGCAGCTCATCTCTTACCACGGCTGATCCCTGCAGTGACAGTGCCTCCTGGGCACGGCAGGGGATGGGCTGGTTGTTCCCTGGCAGTGGGAAGAGTGTCCCCTTCCTGCACTAGTGCCTACGCTTGCTTTCCAGGATGGCTTTCCAGTCATCGGCCCAGGAGTGCAGGCGCCGGCGCGGGGCCGGCAGCTGGATGTGCCTGTTGTGGCAGCAGGTGAACAGGATGTGCTCCCAGCTTGGGCTTGGCTCCGCGCCTGTGGGAAGGAGGGAAAAGCTGGCATCACCTGGGGGGGGCTCCCCAGCCGGCAGCCAGCCATGGAAATGCTGTTCAAACCTTGGATGGTGTCCTTGTCATCAAACAGCAGGTCAGCAGCCACCACAGTCTTGTCTCGGGTCAGAATAATCCGCTCCACAAACTCGGGTCCCAAGTGTTTCTCTACCCACTTATACTGCAGAGACAAGGAACAGGAGAAACGCCCTCAGTTTGCACATCACTCATGTCAGACCAGCCCTAATAGAGCAATTTCTTCCCCCTGTAAACCTTAATCTGTGTCTAGGAATCCCCACATGGAGACTGGCTGCAGCCCAGGATGCTGATTAAACCTGTTTGTGTGACAGCCTTCACTCAGCACTGCCCTGGCTGTGCCCAGCTGCTGAGTTTGTGAGAAGCACTGGCTGCTTGCCCAGAGCATGTGGGTTGTACCCATCTTTGATCCAGTGACCAAAATCCCCCTTCCATTCTCATGCCATGGGCAAAAAGGATTTATTCCAACACTACAGCCTCCTCAACACAGCACTGACCTCTTTTGGGACATCTCAGCTCCAGATTTAGACTGAAGTAGGTTTTGTTGGTTGGTGGTTCTCCAGAGTGGAATCCCCTGGGAATACCCCATCCCTGTGGGCTGCATTACAACAGTTCCTTTGCTGTCACTTGCTGACACAGCTGGTCCCAGCTCCAAGAGCCCAGGGCTCACATGGTCCACAGTAATTCTGGCACTTGGAGATTCTCTGTCCTGAGTTACTGCTCTGTGTGTGGGAAGTTATCCCTCAGATAGGTATTGAGGGAAGCCTGGCAGCTGGAGCAGCTACTGTCTTTAGAAAGGAGTAGCTCCGACTTGAGTAGTATGAAACAGCAAGGCCTTGCAAAAGCAGCATTAAATCCAATAAAAACAATTCTCTCCCACCTTTTCCACGATGCAGTGCTCGTATTTCCGGAGAGGGCTCGTGCAAATGAAGACTTCAGTGCTGAAAAGAAACAGCCTTCATTAGCAGTCAGGGGAAAGTGTGTTAGGTCCTGGAAAAGGGGTGCAGGGTGCAAAATGTCCTCACTCCTGCATGTGGAGCATCTCCTGCACAGCTTCCAGGGCTCTTGGAATTGGCTCCAAGTCGAGGAAGAAGCCAGGCGACTCATAGACACTGGCTACCTTGGCCTGCAGGAGACAGAGGACGATGAGCAGTGGCTGTGCTCTGTCACAGCACTCTTCAGTCACCCCCTGTATAACAGCCTGGTGCTTCCCCCCAGGAGTGAATTACAAAATTTCTCACCTTTGGGTTCTGGGAAGGTCCAGCTTGGGCACACAAGAAGGAGAAGTCACTTTCTGGTGGCTCATGAGGAGGCAAAGCCCCTGGCCTGGCTTCGCTCCCACAGCCAGCCCTGACCCGCTGGAATCTCTGGGGGGGCTGAGGGAGGCAGAGCTCCTACCCCACCCCTTCCCAGCAGGTCTCTTTCAGCTGACTCTGGTGAAAACCAAAGCAACAAGTTGGAGGCTTCTCCTCCTCTGTCACATTTGGCTGAGATTAGCTGAGGGCTCAGGAATTCACCAGGGATGGGTGGGCAGACACAGGCACTGCCCATCAGACCCCTTTTCCTTCAGAGCAAACAGGGTACAGAGGTGACCATGCCAATGCCCAGGCCAGCACAGCACACCTGGGGGGAATCCCTTCAGCAAGAGGGAAGGATGAGGGTGCTGGGAAAGCTCCATGTCTTTGCTGCTTTTTGATTTTCAATCATGCACTTAAAATATCGTTGAGGGAGTAGGCGGCCTTGGCTCCAGCCTGCGTGGAGCCGTTCTCCCGAGGTAATGGGCTGGTGCAAAGTCTGCTCCAAAGAGTCTAAGACTGCAGCAGGAAGTTCAGAAGTGACCCCTGTGCTTCCTCAAGGACTTTTGGCTCTGTGAGGTGATCTGTGCACCCCATGAGCCCCACCTGGGCTGGGTTTGAGGGTGCTGTGGGACACTGCTCCCCTCACCTGGCTCAGCACTGGGCTGAGCTCTGCAATTAAGGGCTTTATCCCTTTTGTGTCTGCACCTGCTCTCAGTGTAAACCCATCTTCCATACAGGCAGGTGGGATGCCACATGAACCAGAGGAAATTAATGATAAACAAGTGGTGAAGGAGGTTAGCTCTTAAGGTAGAATCATTTTTAAGTGAGTGTAAATAGGAAAGAAACAAGATTACTGGAGGACCAATGTTATCCCAGGCTAATGTAGCCAAAAATGGGACAAAAAGGTATTTAATACGATACAGTACAGTGGCATCTTTCATGTCTGAAAGGAAGAGCAGTATTTCCAGGGCAATTTCCAGGTAGGACTGTCCTTCCAGTCCTTCTTCTTCTTAATTTACTGGTAAGACATTTTCACGCCTTTTATTATTAGGAAATTTACTGGTTCTGGTTAGTTAATTTTAAGAATTGCTCCCTGGTGACTGTTCAGTGGCTTGTGCTAAATGAGTGTTTCACAGCAGGTCACAGCTGATGGGTTTTTCCCCTTCCTTATCTAACCACATCCCATCATGGCAAAGGACCCACAGCAGCACCGAGGGCTGAGGCCCCTTCCCGGCCCAAGTTTCACCTTCAGACAGAGAGGTTAAGCTTCTAATATCTCTTTACCCCAAGACACACAAATCTTAACTTCCTTGGGGTCACACAGGGAACTTCAGAGGTGTCAAAGCAGCATTTTTCCACAAGCATTAAAGTCATACATTCCCATGCCACTGAACAGTTTGGAAAACTTAACTCTTGTTTAGTATTCTTCAAAGGCAGGCTGCAGCCTTTGCTTAGAAGAATCCAGCTCTTTAGAGTCCAGCTGAAGGTCTCCTTGCTCTATATCCCCAGTGGAACATCAACAAAAACCCATTTCAATTAAGCAGCAGTGAGGAAGAGTCAGTGTTAAATGAGACTCCCAGATCCTGAAGCTCACTCAGTTATCACCATCTACAAATACTCATAGATCAACAGCAGAAAGTTGGAAGCACTACCTGATTTCACACGCAGATCAGAAGAGGTTAAGCAGCCTGCCAAGGTTCAGATGTGGCAATCAGATCTACCCAGATCTCTGTTTCCATGCAAAGCCTTCCTGATCCCAGCAACAGTTCCCTGGAGCTCTTCCCAAGGAGATTGAATTACAGACTTGGGGCTTGTGTCTGAAAGCTCTTTTATCCTACAGCAAGACACCAGAAACTGGCAAGTTTCCATCACGACACAAAAAAGTCTGGCTTTGTTGGAGAAAGAAATTTGATTTGATGACTCTTGAAACCAAAAGCCATTTCCTCTCATAAAAAAGTGACTAGAAAAAGAAAGCAAAACCATTTTCTTTCCTCATTTTCATGCCACCAGTGCTGACTGTTTCCTTTTAACTTCCATTGGTAAGTTAACAATTTGGATACAAAACTGGAGGGATTACATCTGTCCCTATGCCTTCCCATTTGCAGGACTTAAAAATAATTCTAGAAATTTTTACTGCTGGTGGGGATGTTGAATCCTCTTCTTGAAACTGCCTGGGGCCAGGAAACATGGAGATAAATCCCCACCAACAAAATGGCCACACACACACACAGGAGGGCAGGTAGGGAAGTGCAGTAAAAAGATCTTCAACAAAGTGAAATGGATCAGAAGTCCTTCTAAATAAAATGGATTTACAGTGTGAAATTAATGATCAACTTGCAATCAAATCAGAAACAAAAATGAAGCAATGGCTCAAGTTTCAAGGGACAGCTGCTCAGCACCAACTAGGCATGAACACCACTCAGGAAGAGGTGATGCATAAATCATCACCACAGCACTTCCCAGGCCCTGTCATGAGAATATCCCACACCCTGGAAGTTCATGGACAGACACAGCTGACAGCTGCCACAAAGAGCCTGGTGTCCAGCTGATCCCCTGGTGTCCAGCTGATCCCCTCCTTTCAGCACTGTCAAACTGCAGGCTCAGTTTCCCTGCATGGACACACAGCCCCACAAACTGCCCAGTGTGGGCTGCCAGTTCCTGCCAAAACTTTCTCTGCAGCTGGGGCTAAGGAGAGACTTTCCACAGGGATTCTCCTGTCCCACAGATACTCTATAGAGCCATAGCAGAACAAACAAGGGCTCTGTTTCTAAACTAATGTATGGCACTTACATAAAACCCAAAGGAGCCTCAAATCTTTAAAACTGTAACTTTATTGTGCCAAACATACCTAAACCAGCCCAAAACTCCAGAGATTACTGAAGGAGACAGACACACAGCACAGCTCCATAAAGCTAATTTCCTTAGGAAGTCAGGCTAGAACAGTAAGATAAGAGCTTTCTGCCACTGCTGGTATGCATAAGATCCAAACCAGTTATCTGGCTATTTCATTGCCACATCTAAGGTCTGGGGAGGAACAGGATGAGCATGAACCAAATTAAGGAATGAGGATTCCAGAAATAGAACAAAGGGCAATTTTCTGACAGATCAGATTGTAGACGTTCCAAAAAAGAAAAAAATAAGAAGTCATGACCCCTTGAATTATCTGCAACTTTTTTTTTTTGTCCACAGGATTCATTTAAGGAACACTCATTAAACAAAAATTTGTGTTTGTTTATGCAGTGTAATAGCCAAATTTATGTCTACTGACTATATTTACAGGTTTCTGCTTCCAGGAACTTTTGACCATCAATAGTCATTGATCAGAACTCCGGCAGTTTGGAGCCTGTGGAAATGCTGACTGGATCCAGCACTCCTGCCCCTTACTCTGATGCAGGAGCCTTTATCTCACTACAGAACAGGAGTGAAATGAATGTGAATTGCCATTTCTTAGCCGTAAAAAAAAAAAACAAACAGGTCCAGTCCAGGATCTTAAAATGAGCAATGAACTTCTCAGGGAAAGTGCTCAGCACTGCCCAGATCAGCAGTTTCCTTACAGACTCAACTGTCCTGTGGTGACCAGAAGGATGGGTGAAGTCTGGATTCACAGTATTTCTAATTTTGTGTTTCATGCAGCCTTAATTTGTGTACTGATAATCAGTGACTTCTTTCAGGAGGATAACCAGCCCTTTACAGAGGGATGCGTGTGTGGGAATTCTGCCATCAAATCATTCACTGAACCATCTTCTTCTTTATCTACTCATGTTCTTGTTCTTGCTTTGCAGCAGAATAATAACTTACTCAAAGCTCCCTGAGCACTCTGCACATGCTCACATGGCTCCACAGCAGGACAAGAACTATATATGTTCTGTCTGGGTTTGTACAGAATGAAATGCTGTATCCATATTCCCTCTGCGTGCCCTGACAAGCTGAGTGCACAGCAGGTAAGAGATCGGGAACACTGGGAGAAAGCTGGTGGAACACCCTCCGTCCATGCAAACTGCTGCCATTTTTTAATGCTTGCTAATGCTTGAATGAGTAACAGAGAGGTTTGCAAGGCAAAGTTACAAATACTGTAAATCCAGACTTCACCCATCCTCCTGGTCACCACAGGACAGTTAAGGACTCTGTAAGGAAATGGAACAGACGCTGATCCAGGCTGTGCTGAACACTTTCCCTGAAAAGCTTATTGTTCATTTTAAGATCATGTACTGAGCCTGGGGGTCTTTTACAGCTAAGAAATGACAATTTCATTTCCCTCCTGTCCTATAGAGAAGTACAGGCTCCTGCCACTGGCTGACAGGAGTATGAATCCAGTCAGCATTTCCACAGGCTCCAAACTGCCGGAGTTCTGATCAATGACTATTGATGGTCAAAAGTTCCTGGAATCAGGAACCTGTAAATACACTGAGTAGGCATGAATTTGGTTATTATCCTACATAAACAAAAATGACTTACTGAGTATTCCTTTAACAAACCCCATCTAGGTATACATGGACAAACAAACCTGCAGGTAACTTCAGGGGTTTTTAACAAACGCTGGTCCCACGCTGAGCTTTGCACAGCCCGGCGGGCAGGGAGAGGTTTCCCCGCGGGAAGGGGAGGCCGTGTCGGCCCCCGGCGCACTCACCGCGAGGTCCTCCCGCAGGCTGCGGTACTGCTCCCGCACCGAGAATCCCCTGCGCTCCGCCAGCTCCACGCGCGGCTCCGCCGGGAAGCGGGCGCGGAATTCCCGAAGCACCGCACCCTCGAAGTCGGCCAGGACCCCGTCCATGTCCACCAGGACCCGCAGCGGCGCAGCCACGCCGCCCATGCCCATCCCAGGTCCCGGCTCGCCGCTCCCGGCACTCGCGGGCGCTCATGCAGATGCGCTGGACATGAATATGCAGGACGGGGCGGGCGGGGCGCCTCGGGGGCAGCCCCGCGTGGGAACAGGGCTGGGCTCCAGCAGGAAGAGATCAAAAGCCCGCAAAAGCCGCCCCCGCCACCCCTTGGAACCCCGCAGCGGCCGGGATGCGGCTGCCAGGTCCTGGCCCCGAGGAGAAAGAAGCAGAGCGGAGCCTCAGCAGCCATCAAGGAGCATTAACAAGTTCCCCCGGGCATGGATGGGGCTTGCAAAGGAAATATTAATTTATGGGTTATTCCCCACGCACTCTATGCAGTCGGTGCAGGGCACGGTGCACATCAGCTACAGGGAACCCGCCCGGATGGAGGAAAGGATCCAGTTCGGTGGGTCCAGCACCCCAGGGCAGGGCTTCTCCAGCAGTGATCTGGAATGACAGTTCTTCCAGGAGAAGGCTGGAAAAGGCACCAGCAGACACAGCAGCTCCATATAGATCCTCTGCTGTGGCTTATTGGGCAGCAGAGCCCTTCCAGGACAGCAGAGAACTTCATGGTTTGGTCTCAATCCCACCCCCTCCCTTTTTAGGGTCCTCCAGTTTTTTTCTTTTCAATAAGGAAAATAAATTTTCTCGGTTTTCTTGAGAAAAAACAGTATTTTGGACAAAACAGACTATATGTATCAGGCCATATTCCACAGTTCTCTGATCTAGAAGACAAAAATGAAGAGAGAAGTCAGATTCTCTCTTCAGGGGAAGATGGCACATGGTGGTGACCTCAAGCCAGGTGTAAGTACTCCCCTCTGTTAGAGCAGGGCAGGTTAGCTGAAACAAGGACAACTGAGAACAAAGCAAAACCAAACCCGTGAAATAAAACCCACACAGGAAACACTGCATCAAAATTTCTATATTATTTACTTTTAAGCAACAATCCAGCTTTGTGAGATTACAACACACACTTTAAAGGATGAGATTTTCACCTCATGGTCAAGCACCAGCATGATCATGCACAGCATTGAGTCAGTTGTAAAAAAAAAATGCCCTGTAATTCTTATTTATAAGATCCACTCCACCTTTACTGAATAAAGTCTGAATCAGCCCCTTCTCAGCACTAGGCCAGGTGGCTCTGGTCATCAGCCCTCTATTTGGCACAGACCCTGTATCATAGTCCAGTATCAAGGTTTATTTTGTTTTTAAAGGCAGCATGGTGTACATGAACCACTTAATGATTTGTATGGCACAGCAGGGCTCAAAGCATTTACCACATGCAGTCAATGAAGCCTTCTGGATCCCTAAATCCCACATGTGGAGGAAGGGACTGCTCTTGCTGATTGTTTGCTGGCCTGGTTAACCAGGATTCTAGACCCTTGTAAAGCTAAGGGGTTCTAAAAAACAAAATCTCAGTACAAAAACCCTCTAAGCACACTTAGAACCAAACTACTCTCCTTTGAATTACATTACAATACTTCATAAAGCTTTCCCTCAAGTCTATCACTAGAAAACACTCATGTCACTTCCAGTAGATCTGGGGGAAACACAGGACAGAAGTGGAAAAAAACCCTTGATTTCAAAAAAAGATGGAGTACATAAAGTGCTTCTTTTTAATGAAAGAAATTTGAGATGTACAGTCAGGCTCAAGTTGTGCAGATCACAAGCATGGGGGAAAGAAAACAGACACGAGTTCAAAACAGGCAGGAAGGGAAAGGTTTAACCGAGCACTAGGCTGGACTTGCCACCGGGTGGATTTCTCCTGGAGGGTGCAGGTGCTGGTGCTACTGGGCTAGGAACAGGTGCAGCAGGCAGGGACTTTTCTTCACTCTGACCTGGGACAGCTTCTACATCAGCCTCAGTGTTTTCTAGAAGAAAAGAAGCTTTTAAAGTGTTTGATGTGGACGATGAGAGCCAGGTGCTTGGCTGGCTCAGATGGAAGCTCAGCTCCTGTCAGTTTTGTCTGGGGGTACAGACACATTCCAATGCTGTCACCCACTGGCAGGGCAGACTCAGCCCTCAGAAGTGTTTCTCAGATCAAATCTGAGGCCTTACAGCTCAGTCTCAGAGCTTCAGCAAAAGCCACATTCACCCAGCTGCTGTCAGAGAACTCCAGCAACCCATTTTTTCTTTATGACAAGCAGCTTAAGGCTTAAGTCTTCTACAAACAATCAGTCAGCATTGTGACTCTGGCATGGTCACTCAGGTCTGAGCAGGTGCTGTGAGTCACAGCAGCACCAGCAGGAGCTCAAACTGCATCCCCAATTTCCTAACTGGAGGGAAAAGAATCTGACACACTTCTGAGGCTTCACACAGGACACACCAGGGAACAGCCATGCATGGGGAGGCTCTGATTGTACACTCCCTCGAGAGCACGTGATAGTTTATTTTAAATCCCTCTGAGCAACCACAAGTGAAGACAGGGCACGGAAAGAATTCTTTACAGGAAGCACTTTAGATACTGGAGCAAACAATTAATGTATCTGCATTGTTGACAACTGTGTAGAGCAAGTACATCAGCATGATACTCATCTCACGTTTTTACAGATTAGCACGACCAGTTCTGAGCCAAAGGCCCAAATCAGCACCACGTAGCCTCAGATATTGGGGGTGAAGATGAACCTCACCTGTTTTCAACAGACCCCTTGTTTCACGACCACTAATTCTGGGTTGGGAGAAGTCAGAGAACTGCTGCACATTCAGCTCAAGCTTCATGATTTAGTAGATCTTGACCAAATTCCCTCTCCCAGCCTTCTCTTCAAACTGAACAGGCACAACTATTCCAATCTCTCCTCACAGAGCAGCCACTGCACCCCTTCATCTTTCCCTTCACCTTCCCTGTCACCTCCACTACAACACCCTGCTCTTCATGTGTCAAGGACTGTACACAATTCAAGATATGGGGGCATTACCATTGTTTACAGAAAAAAGGATGTAATTTTCCATCTTCTTCCTGATGACATTCAGTATTTTGCTTCAAACATCTCATAGAATTTCAAGAAGGACTCGAGGCAGATCCTGGGGGCACCACAGCACAGAGCTAAACCCAAGGCTGCCATGGTTTAGTTTTTGGGGTTTTTCTCCCCCTAGATCCATTATCTTACACTTGCTTACACAGGGATTATCCTGCCTTTATACCTGCCTGCTTCTTTTAGCTGAGTCCTTCTGGCAGTGAGATTTTCCCACCTTCAGCACAATTTGTCTACTTGAAAGAGGTAATGTCACCAACAAAATTGGAGAGTTCACTGTTCATTACCTTCTCCAGGTCACAGAAGAAGGCACTGAATAAAACCACCTCCAGCATCACCTCCCATAGCTCATTCTTCCAACCTGAAAAGTCCTACCCTTTGCCTTCTATTCTTCTTATCCCCAGCAGCAGCTTTCCTCACATCCTGTGTCAACTTCATTTATTTTTTTTCAACACAAAATGTTATCAGAAACACCAAAACCCCACCCCTGTCCACCGAACCCCTCCTATATCCATGCTTATAATAATCTCAAAGAACTCCAGCATCTGAGCCCAGTCCCCATGCAATCAAGAATAATCTCCACTACGGATTCGCTGCTGTGCTCATTAACCCAGCACAGCTGAAACAAACACATTTTAAGCCTGAAGCTCCTGTAGCTGCTGTGTCCCAGTGTCTGCTGACTCAGTAAGTGCTCAATGTCCCTCCCTGCCTGGGGACAGTCCCAGAACTGTGCAGGATCCAGGCTCCATCTTCCTGTGGGTCACGTACAGACAGACACTGCTGATACTCAATCGGGCACTGTCTAATTCTCTTCAGCTGCTCACATTCATTCAGCACCTGAATCACAAGAGGATCAAGAATTACCAGCACAGGAGGCTTTGGGGAAAGTCTCTGTAGCTCCTTGTGTAGCTGATGCACGTTAGCACTTCCCACATAATCAAGGTAAGTTTACCAACCTGGTGAGTGAAGTGGTAAAACCAACAAGATCAGATAAAATATTAATGCTCCTCCCTTCTCAGAAAGGGTCCAATCCCTGAAACAGCTCCCTGCTGAGTGCACTGCAAGCCACTGGGAACTCTGATGCCCAGAAAGGAACTACAGCTCCCAAAGAGGAAACAAGAGCCCTGCTGCAAAAGAAATGGTTTTTTACCCTAGACAGGTTTGATTAATAAATATACACATCTCACTTAAGACATACTTGGGGTTTTATGATCAGTTACATACAGAAAATAATTTTCACATTCAAAAGAGTAAACATTTTTTAATGACAGAAACCTGTTAAGAATCTGGTTGTGCTGTGAACTTGTCAGCAGACAGCTTTTGCTTGGAGATGTGTTCATTGTTCCCTTCCAAACCCCAGTGACAGCCCTACAAGGCCAGTACAAAGTCACAGGTGTGCCAGTGGGATGTTCAGTAGCCCAGGCCTGCCATCCCACAGCAGGAAAACCCAGGGGAGGAGTGACAGCCAGATCAGCAAGACTGGGCTCCACTGAGCTACAACACCCAAACCAATCAATGGTAGGAATTCATTTAACAATCCATCAGGATGTTCAGGTATCTGCCAGACACCATTTCCAGGAGGCACTAATTTCTACTCCTTCCTAGGTACCATCAGCGAAAGCTTAACATTCAAACCTTCACCTGCCATTCTTACTTCATCTTGGTCACCTTCAAAAATTTAATTTTCAGTCCTGGCTACAACAGGAAACAATTCCAGTTACCTTCCATAAAACTTGTTTTTTAACCACCTATCAGCATAGACTCAGCTAATCCTCAATAAGAACTTCCTTCACTGTCGCTTGACAGAAACAGACCAAAAGACAAATACAACACCTGTGAAAATGTGAACTGTTTTAAAAAGTCAGGAATACCACTTTGCACTCCAAATTCCAGCCAGCTGTCCTGATTGCAGGCAGCCCTATTTCTGCTTCCTGGCATTTCAGCCCTTCTCACCTCCCTGCTGTTTGTGGGATCTCCTCTGCCCCATGGAGAGCTGGTTTAAACAAGCACCAGGAAAAGCAGCAGGGCCCTTAGAGCAGTTTTCTCCTATTAGCAAACCACATCCTCCTACTAAAGGCATAAACACTGCATGCTTACAGTGCTAATTAAGATCAGACAGACATGGGAAAGAAATCCTAGAGCCTGTACAGTTGGATTAGAAGCAGGTGCCTGCTAGAGAGGCAACAATTATTTTGGGCACAGATACCACTCAGAGGTAGTGGAAATTACATGTTCAGGAAAAGCTCTCCCCCCTCCCAGCAAGTCTTTTCAGGACATGGAGGTGCTAATGGCCTCAGGGATGTCCCACCACTCTTAGGTGTTGAAAGCAGCACTTGGAAAGCAGCAGTCAACACACACATGCCTGTCATCAGGAAGTCAGATATTTCTAAAGTGAATCTTGCAAAGGAGACATTTCCAGCCTCCAAGCTAGAAAAAGCACATGAGGGGGAAATGCCTGTTTACAGGATATTTGCAGTATGCAGATCAACTTCCTCGGCAAAAATCAGCATTTAAAAAGCAACAGGAAGTCAAGGGCTGGTTAACGCAGACACTTGCAGAAGCAGTAGCTGGGTTTGATTCTTCCTGTGAATGTGGAGTTTGCTGTATGAGAAGACAATGGAAAAGAAGGAAACTGCTAAACTAAAACCAATTATGTTTGACTGTCCTATTTAATTATAAGCAACTTTAACAGCAGTGTGGCCTTTTAATGACTGAACTCCTCTGCAAGAGTCTCCACCTTACCTTCTAGTACTTAGACAAATCTTGACACCAACAGCTGCTGGCAAAATAAACCAAGAGGACTGTTCTCCTTTCTACCCTGATGAGCAACAGCACCATTTCCCTCCACGCCCACAGTCCACTGAAACAGTTGGTCACTCTGTTGATTTGATGGGTTCCCTAGGTTGCCTCTCTCCTAATAAATGACCATTTACAGATCCTACATCCTCTTCTACTGCAAAGC
The DNA here is from genome assembly GCA_013390105.1 of Tichodroma muraria. Lineage (NCBI taxonomy): Eukaryota > Metazoa > Chordata > Aves > Passeriformes > Sittidae > Tichodroma > Tichodroma muraria. Next base: position 11,023 of record WAAG01055758.1, on the reverse strand, counting down.
CACCTGCAACGGGTTTTTACTAGAGGAGTCCAAGGAAGTTACTCACCAAAAATGTCACCACCACCATCTCCTCCCTGGAAAAGAGAGAGGAACATGTTACATCTCATGTTTCACAAAGCATTTTCCTATTCCATGGAGTGGATACTCCTCCATGGTGTGACCATGGTGACTGGGCACACTGCTCCATGTGACACCACATTCTGAGCCACAGGCTCAGGGAGGCATTTTTAGAGCAGCAACAGGCTCTGAGGGACAGAATTCGGAGTGGTACAGTGGGTTCTGCACTCATAATTCTGCAGATTGAAATAATGGGTTTGTAAGCACCATTTCTTACAGGTTGACTTATAATTTAACCAGTTCCTTATTTGCCTAACACACTTCTAAAAGTTGAAACAGATATAGGAGTAATCCTGATGACACGTGGCACATTTGTTATTCCCACAGTGAAGGACAGAGGTGGATAAGAACACTTAATTGTATGGAGCATCCCACATCAAGCAGGATCCAGAATATTCCCACTGCCCAGCAGAAAGGGCAAGAAAATTACACTGACAGCAACAAGCAAGAGTTGAGTATCCTCTGCTTTCTACTGAGCAACTCTTTGCATTTATCTGTTGGCTAGGCCAAGAGCATTTGTTCTGTCCCAGGATATTTAACTTCATTTGAGAAAACAAAGATCAGCTTTTTTTTCCCCGATGAAGCTTCCTTCACTACAGAAACAGTTAAACATCCTTTACATGTTGAATCTGTCACAGGCTGCAGCTTGACACAAAGACAGGGAGCCTCCCAGCAGCAGCCAAGGCCCCTCAATGGCATCAGGTTTATCAACTTTCAGAGATTTAACATTGCTAATTACACAGTGAAACTGCAGAAAATGGGATTAAAAAAAGCACAGAAACCGACACAAATGTATCACCTTAAGTTTCAGGCTTTTTACAACAGAGTTACTGCATAAAAGTAACATATTCCACATGGGAAGGATCTGTTTGCAAAGCTGAGAACCACAGTATTTAAAACAATTTAGTACAAAGAATTAAGACTAAACAGTTAAATTTATAGCTGAAAATACAACATAGAAAATAAACCCACTTATATTTGCTAAATTGAAACATTTTTTGTAACAAAGAATATGTTTGTGACTTAAAGCTACAATTAATAACAAAAATGGATGTGGTGCTTGATGCCAATTACCAAAATAAAACCTAAGATAAAAGGTGTCTGCTACAACAGTTTGAGATAATTATTCACCTACTCGGTTCTTTTCAGAAAACCTAAGGCTGGAGAGTCTTAAACAAGATTTCTTTTTTCCACTTTGTTAATGCAAATACAGGCTATCCTACATTCCTAGAGATCTAAGTTCAGGCTAATTGTTTTTTAACTGAATTTACTGTGTTTCAAAAGAACCCTCTTTTCCCCATTAAATGTAATTACACATCTAGCAAATTTTACTTAACACCATTGACACTACAAATCATGCTCCATATTGCTACTAGGTAAAGAGTTTATACAGAAAATAACACACCCGATAGTATTATTAAAACAAAACAAGCATTGATACTACTGAGGTAAGATTTGCTGGGATGTGAAACCAAGTTCTTTGTCAGATCTGCACAGAGTCTGCTGTAGTATCTATTGTTCGTGAGATGTTTAAACCCACAATCACACACAGAGCTGAAATTAGATTTCACATCACTTCATTACTGTCTCAGCAATGAGATGGATTAAGAGCTCTACAAAGTGGTCCTTGTGAAAAATCCAGCTCTTCATTCCTCAGCGTAGTGGAAGAGTATCAGACAGAAAAGGGAACATTCAGGAAAAAACAAATTTGAGAGAAAGGATTCAAATCCTACAATGCTTCCAACTGTGTGAACATCCCTGATAAATCAATCCCACACAGAGTGTGAATTGTCCATTATCGGGCTCTTTGTAGTCAATTACTGACCTTGGGATCTACGAAGTCTCCACAGTTTGCCTCAGTTGAGCTTGTTCTTTGTGGTCCAGAGGATTCACAGCTGTCTCTGGTTTCACCTGGCTTAGTCCCTACAAGCAGAGATTGAGTCTAATCAGGTTGCAAGATAAACTTAATGTGAAAGCATATCATAAATAGTCACAGAATTGGGTACTTTGGGAGAGGTTTTTCTTTGAAATTAGAGCTTTACCATTCTAAAAAGTCATGGTCCTTTAGATAACAACTCACAAATTATTGTCTTACAACAGCACCCTATACAGCAAGGGTGTCATTTAAACAGATGGAGTTTGGGGTCCCAAGGCCACCTATACTGGCAGTGCTCTGCAGAAAGGGAAGCTTAAATCCAGCTGTGAGAACACAAGGCTGAACTTCCTACTCCAAGCAGTAGGACACAAGTCCACTTGTGTGACTTGGAGAAATTGCATCCAAAATAAAATTCTCTGCTTGCAACATGCCTATCACTTGCATAAAATAAACTCTGCTGGAAGAAATTAATGAGAAATAAACAATTCTCTGCAAGCACACATTATTTATTACCCCAAAGTACCAAGTGAGAAGGGAACTCTGGTTTCCACACCAGCCACCAGCAGCATCAGGCTGATCCACAAAATGAATCAATGCCCGTCAACAGATGTGGAAAAACGAAGCACTACAGCCTTACCTGATGCTTTAGCCCAGGAAGGTGGGTTCTCCTCAGGAGTTCCAAAGATGCTGGATGCCATTTTGTTCCTCCTCACGGGTTGTTCTTTGGGCTCGTCAAAGCCCAGGGAGAAGTTGGAGCCGCCGCCGGGAGGACGCAGCACTCTGTGGAGAGAGGCAGCTTTACACCCTGTGCCAGCCCCAGGCTGCACCCCCAGCACATCACTTCAACTATCCAGGTAAGCTCCTGCCAGAATTCCATCCTGGCACTGTATCTCCACTGCTCTTCAGTGGCACTTACAAAAATAAAACGCCCTCGCACTCTGCTTGTGCCCTTGTTCCATCCAGTATCACACCAAGGGCTGCTCCCACCAGTCTGAGCCAAGTAAAACATAAAAATAACTATGTGGGCATGTCAAATTCCAGCTCTTTTAAGGGTACTCTGGGAAGGTTAATATTAATCTTCAAACTGGCTGCACAGCAAAGACTCAAGTTTGAACCAAAAGACTGGTTGCACCACTGATGGCTGGGGGCTGCAGCCTTTATTTAGATTTTTTTCCCTCAGGAAAAAACCCTCAAGTCTGCAGCATGCTGCTGGTCTAGAAGTAAAAGGTGAAATTAAACAGCTTGAAGTTGACTATTATTAGGAAAGACACATGTACAAAGCTCCAGATATGTAACCTAAATCTAACAATCTGCTCTTAGACACAAAAGAAGCCTGCTCAGTACTTCAAGAGCTTGATTGCAGTCTGCTTTCCAACCTGCAGAGCCCAACCAAAATGAACAGCTGCAGCAAAATAAATCTTGAAACCTAAATTCCTCCTGATCTTATTTTCATAAGCAGGAGATCTTGGGTTAGCTGGAGAAGCCAGACAAAAGCAAGGAGAACAACACTGTGTGTGAGAACTTTCAAAACTCCCAGAGAGATGTGAGGACACCAACAGAACCTGGGGCTTCTTGGACTTTGAAGACCTCCAGTGCTCCAAAATGAACACCAGGACAAACTAAGGATGGTGCACACTTCCTCTCCTTAACAAATAATTTAATAAATCAAAGTTAGAACAGGAAACAGTACCCATCTTGTTAATGCTCCAAACCTGGGAATTCAACACAAAGAGTGTGTCCAATTGTACAGTTCACATCTTGGGAGAATTTGTGTCTGTTACATTCCAGCTGCAACACAAAATGCTTCTCCAGCCTACAGAGCTCAAACAGCAACGGAGATTCCTAAAGGTGTGTGACATGGATATTTACTGTTACATAACCAGAAAAATACTTTTCCTAACAAAATTCTTTTTCTAAGAATTACTAATGCTCATCTGCTAATGGGAGGATCCCAGCAGACTGGAAAGGATGTTTTATTATGACATTTTTTTGTCTCCTATCTGAATCAAGATGTCACGTAATGGTCTTGAATCACTCCTTTATCTTTTTTTTTTTCCACTGAGGAAACATATAGAAAATTTATTTTCATAGTTACAGCTGTTACGGTTACTAACCTACAGTTACTAATGAAGAACAGTCTATTCAAAGTAGGGCTTACTCCCAAACCTTAGATTCCCCTCTTTTTATCAGAGCAGTGAAACCAGTACTCTCTTAAGGGCACAACAGTTTCCATAGACAGGCTTAATGACATTAACAGTGGAGAAAACTGAAGGGGGTAAAAAATATCCATTACTCGAACTGTTAAAAAGGAATAATCGCTTTTACCAGCCTCAGGTAAAGGCAGACAGATTTTACTAGAAGCCTCTCACTGCCTCAAAATGCTGTAACTTGCTTTATGAAAGCCACGTTTGACACTTCAAGCAATGAAATGTCGTTAAAATTCCACCTGATACCCAGTGATGTCCACCGAAATTCCACCCACAGCTCCAGGAAGAGCTCTGGTAAAAGGTTTGGAAACAAGCTTTTGTAAAGATTTTTTTTTTTTCTTCGCTTTAAAATGCACCCTGAAAAGCCAAAAGGGAACAGGAAGCATCCGCTTTGTCAGGCCAAAACCTTACAGAAAAAAGCCACGATAGCGTGGAAACGACACGATCCTCTCCAGCTGTGACTCCCGAGACCGCGGGTGCCCGACCTAGCGCTGTGCATCTCCTCCAGACGAACCTGACAAGTTTTCTTTGTTTCCAGACAGGCTCCGCTTACCCCCCCCGCCCCTTCTAGCCCCGGGTCGACGGCGGGAGCGGGGCCGCAGCCCCAGGAAAGGGGCGACCCCGGCCCCGAGCACCGGCAGCTCGCGGACCGAACGGGCCCCCCCGGGCAGAGCGGCGCGGGGCGGGCAAGGGGGGCCGGGCAGCGCAGACAATGGAGCCCGCCCGGCCCCACCCAGCCC
>WAAG01055755.1:36060-53882 GCA_013390105.1 Tichodroma muraria | reverse complement strand
TTTGGGTTTTTTTTCTTTCTTTTAAAAGAACTATCAAATGTTCAGTGAGGGAGACAAACTGGAAAGCCTGCATTCACACAAATTCAGGGTGGTATTGTTCCTGCAAGGCAGGGAGGGAGAGGGGGTATTTATTTTATTTTTTAATAATTAGATCATCTTGCATTTACCTTAGTTCAACTCTTTGATGGTGACTGCCCAGTGTCACACGCTCAGGGAATTGCAGATAGATCCCTCCATTCCTGTAGGAATTGTCAGTGCTGTAGCAATTAATGGGCAGCTTTAGGGTTGCTTTTGGGGGGGGAGAGGTTGTCCTACCAGAAAGTGAATGCCTACAGAGGCAAAGCTATTTTAGTGACTCCTTGCATGAAAACAACAAGATCCTTGGGGAGCACTGGGAATTTTATACATGGACTGCTTGACAAACGCCCAGCATAGCAGCAGGTTCCACTGCAGCACAAAAGCATTCTGGATGATTGTGACCACACTGCGTGAGGTGCTCCTGGGTATTTCCCCTCTTTCAGAGCTAAAGGCACCAAGGCCTGTTGCAGTCTGTGGCATTGTGTGTCAGAGAGAAACAGGAGTGGTGCGAGCTCCCAGCACAAAAGACAGCGCTCAGTCCTCTGCAAAAGCCCAAGGTGATGTATGGCCCATAGGAAGACAAACCAGGGCCATAGAAGCTCCTCTCTTCCCATTTTTGCATCCAGATGGCTGTTATGAAACAAGGAAATGTGATGTGCCTGAGTCTGTTTGAGATGACAAAACCATGCTGGTGGATCATGCTAATCCCTCCGTGCCTGAACCCCAGCTCCTCTTGGGTGCATTACTCATCCCTGTGGCTCTCCAAAGAACTAGATTTTCCTTCAGATGTCTGATTTTGCTGAAAGATCTGAGAAATGCTCAAGGGCATAAATTACTCTTTTCATAGCCTGTGATAATGTATGATTCTTAAATTGCCACCAGATCTGCCTCCTTCAGATAGTGGAATGAAAATAACGCTGTACTTGCCCCGAGCCAGGAGGAGGATCTGGTCCAAACCACGTTGTCATTCAGCAACCCAGCAGCATCATGGATGCAGATGGTGGGGATGCCTGGAGAAATGCAAGTGTTGCAGGATCAGAATTCAATATCAGCCACTCAAATTAATTTCTTATAACAGTCCTCAGAATTGAGACCAGGTTTGTAGGGATGCTAAGTCTGTCAGTATGGGGTAATTCAGTGTGGCGTGTACACTGCAGGGTGATGGAGCACTGGTGTTGAGTAGGGCAGGAGTTGGTTTCTTCCTCTGTACTGCAACCCACTTAAAACCTAAACTGGGACATTCATAAGGTCTCTTTTAAATAAAAAATTCATTTCTGCTTAGAAGAATTATCCCCATTAATATTACTGGTGCTTACAGCAGTTACCAGTTGCATGCTTGCAGCCTTCCTTGACCAGCAGCAGATATGGAACTATTCCTGAGCTGTGAAATGGAAACTGTTTTCAGGTGACTCAAGGAGATGATACTTCCAAAAAAAAATCAATAAACATCATAACACCTGCAGTAAAATCAGAGTTAGCAACCCTAAATCAGTGAAGGCCACAAAACCACTAACACAGGGAGCTGTAGAAGACAGGTAATTGATTTGAAGCGTGCAGTATTTATACAAAATGGGGGGGAAACCAGTTGGAGGATGTTTCAGACAACCATTCTGGGTTTTCTGGCTAGCATTCCTTACCAGCAGAAATACAGGCATCAGCCAACAGTGCCTAATCCTGCTTTTCCTGCCAAAATTGCAATTTGCCACGAGTTACAGCAGGAGCGGGACCCGTCTTACAATAAAACACATCCATTTCCCAGGCAGCTTTCTATGAGAGCCACACTGTGGCTTTGATTGCAGATGGAGCCCATCCAGGCACACTGACAGCCAGGCACTCCTGATCATGGTGGCTGCATTCGGGCAAAATTCCTGCTCTCCCTACAGGAGACATGTAAGGCAAGGAGCACAGGCATCAACAACACAGTTTAGACACAGGTCTGCCAAGACCCTTCCTATTGCCTCAAGGACATTTCTGTCATATGTGAGCCAAAAAAAATAAAAAATGAATTTAATGATGGAGGAGAGTTTCTACCACACTCGTTTATTGTAACTGATGAAAAGGCTATAATGCAAATTTTTGTACCAAGTTGCTTATGCTAGCCAATATTTTGGCATGTTACATTCCTATCTAGGCAGCTTTTAATTATTAATCATTTCAAGTATTTTGAGAGTAAATTTCAGTGGATTTTATCTGATGGGTTATCATGGATATTAAACACTGAGCCCAAGTCTCAATGTGAGGGTGTTGGCGGTGATCTCGCACCATTACTTCTGGCTGTGAGTAGCTGCAGAGGATGACAGCTGAAACTGCAAGTGTGAGAAACTCTCAAATGTGTATCCATATGAGGCAGGCCCTGTGGGTTCACATTTTTGCATTGCTATCCATTACAGTAATTGATTCTTAGCCAGTGTCCTAGGTTAAAACAAAACTAAGCTTCTGCTTTTCCCACGTTCACTTGCAGAGGTTTCAGGACGTGTGCAATCATTTCCAAGAGTTTATTGTTGTTGGCCAAGTAGGGCTTTCCATGGATAAGAGAAGATACAACTGGAAACAGAGAGCTCCTCGTTCAACACTAAGTGATTCCAATCACATGAGATAATTTCAAATGGATCTCAGGGTGAGTGAGCCAATGATCATGTGCCCATACCCTGAGACAGTAAGTGATCTGAAAAATGATACATCCATGTAACCCTGGGATCAGAAGTGTTTGCTTCTTCTATTTTGAACTATTTGCCAAAGCTGAACAATGCCAGCTCTAGCAACTATTGATAGGATATGATCATGTCAAAAGAGAAAGATTTTGCAAGTCTTTTATACATGCATTAATATTAAATCCTTTGGAAAATTTCAAAACATGATTTTGCACCGAGTCCCCTGTGACAGGACATCCCCTATGAGAAAGAATGAGAGGGGAGAATGTAACTCAGCAAAGCTGACAGTTTAAACATCCCCAGAGAAAAATATAACCAAGGAAATTATTTTTGTGTATGCGCTGGGCTTGGGGGAGGAGGCTGGGTTTATTTTATTAAGCAAATGACCCATGGCACTTCTGCCATGAAAGAAGAAGGCAGATTTTAGATAGCAAAACTGTGCATCTTACTTGGAGTCAGTGGTCTGTCAGGACTGTTGGAAGTCTTAAAAGATGCCTTGGTCCTGTGTTCAGTCCAACAAAACAACTTGGGCAGTCAGCTCTGAGACTTTAATGGATGGATGGATGGATGTCGTGAGGAAGAAAAGAGCCTGGACTTATCTACAGAGACTTGGAACATTTGGGGCAAGTGTTCCAAATTAAGAAAGAAAACATTCCATGATTTACGTCAAAACTATAAAAATAAGCATTTTGCACAGCTCGTGCTCTGACCGAAGTCAGCATCCAAAACATGCAAAAATTACTTTTAATTACTTCGGCTCATGAAAAATTAAATTCTCCTTGGTGTGTCACAGCTGAAATATCTGTCTTCTCTTGATTTTTTCCTGTAACCATTTCCCAGACACAAGAGGTGCTGTGTAGAGGTTCAGAACAATGTCATGATATCCATTACAGAGGACAGAGGACAGGGGGAAGGGAGAAAGCAAAAGGCATTGTTTGTAGTTCTTACAGTATTAATACAGTAATATTAATATATACTATGAGCCTCCCGCAAAGCTCCAGCTAAGCCTGTGGCCCTAGAGGATTGGTGCTGCCTTAGAAATAAGTGGACAAAAAAGGCAAGGAAGGGACAAGGACAGTTCCTGTGATAATGTCCACACAGCCATGTGGTTTTTAAATAGATTAGGGTACAAATTAATGGAATTGTGTTTTGTTTCAAACTCAAATCCCGTTCTGCTGGTGTCCAGAGCTGCTACAGTAGGATGCAATGTTACTTCCTACACCCGATTTCCTGTACAAGTGTTTCTTGGTGTCATTGGTTTGTAAAGGGATGAAAGAGGGTGGGTATGCCAGTCGGTGTGCTACTTACAGCTCCCCTAAGTGGCCAGTGAGGATTCTCCTGACAGCAGGCTGAAAACTTTCCAGTTGCTGCAAGGGATCCTCCACAAGAAGTGCCAGGTGCAGAGTGAAGCCCTTGAAGGCATTCCCTTGACAGAAGGGTGATACTGGCTGAAAATACAGCACCAATTTGCAGTGTACTGCCTAAGAGAAAAGACACTTCAGCTGGGGGAATAGTTCCAGTAATGAGGGTGAAAGCTAAACTTTGCAGCATAGCTCTTGTCAAACAAGAACAAACCAAAGTAACAGTGAATTTCTGGAATACCTGACAGGCATTTCTTCTGGGTAGGGCCCATAACACACACTCACTTCACAAGCCATTTGTTTTGCCTTACAAACTGCCACTGTTGAGTTGATGCCACCAGAAGATGGAAGGAAATGTGACTGGAGCTCCTCCACCAGCACTTCTAATTTCCCTCACCGACGTGGGAGGAGTGGCACATAAAGAGAAAACTTGTGTGTGTGTCTCTACGGAGAATGCCAACAAGGCAACACAAATGAGCAGGATTGTTTACGTTGTGTTATCAGATGTTGTTGCTACCAAATACTATGTGTGATTAGAAGAAAAAAAAAAAAAGAAACTCTACACTGCATTTTTGGTGCTAGAGTGGCTGGGCATATCTTCTCTCGGCATGTTGTTGGATTAGGAAGATGCATTCTTAGCACCCACAAGTGTGCAGAGCAAAGCCCTCTCCTGGTGACCAAGCCCTCCAGGTGATGCTGCAGGCTCCTGAAGGAGCAGAGCAGTGGGAACACGTGGCTAGAGTCCAGCAGGGCTGCACTGCTGCAGCTTGTACCGGGCTGAGTTAACAACTCTATTTGCTTTAGCAGAGGTGACTCCAGAAGTGTCATGCTCTTCTGAGAACTGCTGTGTTTTCATATGAGATAAACCTTGGTCTGTACAGGATCTGACACTTGGTTAAATCAAGAAATGTACCTCCATTCCCAAAATCCCTCACTGAAATCCTGGCATGGACATGCACAGCAAGCAGCAGCTTGGATTATGTGTCAGTGGCCCCTGAGGTAGGAAATCACGGTGGTATCTCCACAATCTATACTGTGGATGAAAAGTCACACCTTTACTCTGAGCAGAGCTAGTGATTCCTGGGATAAACATCCTTGGCTTTTCCCTAAGAAAGGCAGTTTGAGAAAGGGCTATTCATCCCTTCACCTCAGCTGGAGCTGAGATCTTCATGCTCATATGAAAAATGAGTTAATCTTCTGGGGGAGAGAGCTGCTATGAAATAAACACCAGGTGTGTCAACCACACAGACTTAAGAGGAGAAAGAGTGGTTTGGGGGTGACCAATAACCAGCTGAGGCCAAAGAAAAAGCCAGGGAAAGAACCCACTGCAGATCTTCATTGGCATTCCCTCCTCTTCTGCAGTGGAAGCTGGCATATTGCAGGACAGATTATTTCCCTGCCTGTTTTTTTATAGTGCTTTACACTTCCCAGGAGTTGTTTCTATATGACTGTAATAGAGCTGTCAAAATAACAGCTTGTGGTGGAGGATGCAGTCGCACCTCTCTGTGCTGCTCTTCTCCTGCAGCACCTGCTTCCAATGAATGGCTGGAGGACGAGGCCAAATGAAGGTGACACTGGCTGTGAGTGCAGCACATGGCTCAGTGCTGTTTTGGCTGACCTTCCAGCAGAGCCATGGCCTCAGGCCTCTCCAGCCTTTTGCACTGTAAGCCTGACCCCAACAATGGCCTCCTTTGCCCCATGACCTGTAGAAGGTCTTTTGCACCTTCCAGCCTCACAGTTCTGCATCCTGCCCTTCCTGCCCAGCATTTTTTGATCTAACCACACTGTGCAAGCAACACACAGAGCGGTCACACAGCAGCCAGCTGATGATTTGGGGTTTTGGCAAGTATTATTCTACTGCAGGGCATATAGCTTGACAGGGCAATGAGGGTGGAGGTGGGACAAGATCTAGTCCCTATCAACTGTAAAATGGCTGTTGAGTAGACTATGGAATATATCTCATGGAGGAATAGCCTTAGGACTACCTGGCAATGACTGCCTGGAGGGAGGCAGGATCTTGGTGCTGGGGTAGTGATGGCTCTCCCATACCTGAGGAAAAGAGTGTGAGGAAGTGTCCAGACCTGCTCCTCTGGGAATAATTGTGTAAAGTCAAATGGGTGGCAATACCAGAGCAAAACATTAATGAAGGGACTGGAGTAGCCATCCATCAATGTCCATTTGCTTGGAGGCATCAGACTTTGTCTCCCTTCTTTTATCAGACATCTTCAGTAACCTACAGGTGCCTGCTTGCAAGGTCAGCATTTCCTATGCATGAGAGCAGTGGCTCTGCAGGCTGAAGCTGAAGGCTGCATAGATCCAATGTACCAACTCAATCAGATGTTTAAGAATCTCTGCAGAAACAATCACTGTCATTTAATTTGCTGGTTAGTGTTGTCATATCTATTTGTAGAATACAGTATAATTTATAGTGAGATCTCTGGAGGATCTTCAGCAAATGCTACAAGCAATTCAATCTGCTTATTTCTAAAGGTCAGGTGAAAACTGAGCGTTATTGTAACACAGATAAGGTGATGACACCAGGTAGCTCTGCATTTCAAATGTAAAAGCTTGTATTTACTGATCACTGCTGTATGCCATCACTGTGTAAGATGGGTGAATAAGACAGTCAAGAACCATAATGTCCATTTTCAACCCTGTCAGTAAAGCAATGTAGCTTCTGAGGAAAAAGGGACTTACTCTTCCAAATCAACAGGAATGGAGGGGGGAGAAGAATTTCAGAGGCGTGATTAGGGAACCATCAGGAAATTGTTTGGGTGATTTTACTGAAGAAGTGGCTCACTGATGAACTCTGAAGCTGAGTGCTGCTATTTCCAGTCCTGGCTGAGTACGATCCTCCGAGCTGGCACAGCTACTTTCTGTCTCTCTTCCAACAAACAAGCGGATTTCCCTTATCAGCAAAACTAATTTTGTCTGGCTGACAAGTTACAAAAATTAAGTCTTTTAATTTGGATTGTACAGTCTGGAGTTCACTTCTGCAGAAATGAGGGACAAACAGGAAGAAGGTGGTCTGGAAAGTGGCAGGGACAATCAGTTTTTGAGGGAACCAGACTAGAGCAGCTCACTGAAGAAATGGTTTGGCCAAAGAACAAAGCTGATGAAGGGATCAGAAACACTAAGCTCAAGCTGGGGTGCTGCTTTGCACTAAAACATCTGCATGCTGATAATAAGTTGAGATTTTTTTCCCAATAAAACTAAACTTTATTTTTGTTTAAAGAAGAGAAGTATTTCTTCAGGACTAGATTTTTGTTGTCAAACTTATCTGGGCCCATTAGGAAGTCTCCCAGCCTTCTGGAACACCCCTAGTTCCCATCTGCTTCCCTCAAAGTAGTGGGAAGTCAGTGGGGAGCTTGGCAGGAACTGAATTGGCAAGACAAGGAGTGGGTTGAAACAGTGACTAAATGTGGGATGTGTCTATCCCTATGAAGCTGCTGCTAACCCCAGCACCCGGTGTGGTGTTGAACAGGCATTTATATAGGCCAGGCATCACTGACTTCTCCTGCAGCAGCTCCTGCCTACAGGTGCTCTGCACAGGGCAAAACTGTGTTGAGGTCATAAATTTTGTGGCTGAAATGCCTAATAAAAAGGGTAAATGCATGTTTGCTTGTAAAAGCCCTTCCCCAGAATGGATTAAGCAAGTTATCCTGTGCTTTTTCACTGTAGAAATGTATGTATGCTGCAAACTTTCTTCTTTAGCTGCTCTGTAAATCATCAACCTAGAGCACTGCAGGCTACAAGACCTGCCAGGACAATGAATGGAAGCTTTAAGCCCAGGAAAGACTTAAATACCCACCTTACTTTACATAGCCTGGTGACAGCAATATGGATGTGCCTAAGGCTGAGTGCTCCCATGCTCCAACGGATCAGGGCCTAAATACACATAGAACTTCAAACAGAGGCATCCGTCAGCAAAAACTTCCTCTCCTGGGGAGGAGGCCTCTCTCACAGCTCCTGCGTGGGTGTTGGGGCACATAAATCCCCCAGACTTTGTTGTTCTGCCAGCAAGCAGGACAGAAGAGCAGTAAAAACCTACCAGGTCAGTTAGAAACTAGCTGAGTCACAAAATGCTGCAACAGGGCCACAGTGATGTGGAAGAAGGGACTACAGGCAACCTCACCCCTGGTAAGTCACAGCTGTACTAACTACCAAAGAAGAGGAACAGCCTTGCCCTTAATGGGTTGCAGCTGTGACTAATAAAGACAGGTGGGGTAAAAAGGGGTGGGTTGGCTGCTCAGGGGAGCCTTGAGGCAGAGGAGCTGGAGAAGGTAGAGGAGCCCTGAGGGAGAAGGAATGATCCAGAGAGACACAAAGAAGAACAAAACAGGGAAGAGAGTTGCTGCTGTGAAAGATCAGCTGGGAGGTCAGTCTGGGTCTGATGGGGCTGGAGCCTGCAGCCAGAGCCTGCAAACTAATACCTGCAGCCATAGTCCAGCAGGAGATACCAGCAGGCAGAGTCTGCAGCTGGACCCTGCAGCAGGAGCTTGCTGTAGTCAGTAGGACTACAAGGATGGCAGAACTATAGAGAAGAATAAGCTGGGACCCTTTACACGTTATTAAATGAGAGTCTGTGCCTTGGTTCATTTCTACCCCTAACAGTTGGCCTATTGCAGCAGGGCCACCTGAAAATAAACAGGCTAATGATAAAAGCTGCACAAGGGCTGAGTCAGAAGCCTGACTCTGGGTGGGTGCAGGCTTGCTGTGATGGCTCGGGGACTGTGAATGCTCTCTCCTGCTTTCCTGCAGGCCTCCCTTTGTGCAAATCCAGGGCACTGGCAGAGCTGGGTACCCCATCACCTGCTGTGTAGCACATAAGTAGAGTTGAATATTTGGAAAAACAACACCAGAGCAAGGACCCTATATGATACCTTCAGCATGAACCCTTTTTCTCTGTCCCCAGCATCATTCCCCTTAGGGTGACAGCGGGCACCACTGATTACAAGGGTATGCCAGCCCACGTGTACCAAATGGGGACCTGTTAGGTTATTTTGGTAATATCCGGGAACAAAGTGAGGGCATGCAAACACGGATAAATAACCGCTCCTGGTTCTGGGTCTCTTATATAAGGTGATGATTATAGAAACTGCGGTGTACGAGGGGGTGGAAAGGGATGCAAAGATCAGAGTTTTTAAAGGAAAGTAGGTCTGGGTGTTGAGGGGGGAAATGGAAATTACCAGCCTTCCTTGAGGTTCGATAACACCAAAGAATGTGGTACTGTATTGCACCAATGTCTTGGCCACAGACAAGACATGAGTGTCCTGTGCTGGGGAAGAGCCGCTCAGAGACTTTATATAGATCTTCTCTTCAGGAAGAGCTGATGTATGGGACTGTCAGGCAAGCACAGTGCTGGGAATAAATGATTTAATAGCACAAAAGGTTTCCAAAGGGAGCTGGGAAAGTATTGTCCCAAAGTAACCAACACTTTATATTTCTTTGCAAGCACAAACGATAATTGAACAATCGCAGACATATAGAAAGGAATTTTGTACCCATCCTGACACTAATGTTGGTTGGCTGATTGGTTAATGAAGAATTTTTGACTATATATTTTCCTTTCTTTTAAGCTTACTGAAGAATGCAGGATTTACACTCAGGATACTTTTTAATCCTAATCAGTAATAAAGCTGCTTACGAGCTAGGTTTGAGCATCTTTAAATCCTTATCATAGAGGGGCTGTATTAAGACAGGCTGCTATTTTATTCATAATTGTTTAGAGGAAAAATAGGGGAGGGTTTCATAAAGCTAAACATTGCACACAGGTATTTGTGTTCCTCCTCTTCTTTTAAACACAGACTGTAACTCGCCAGTTCCCTACGCTGCAGTTTATTTTCTTATAGCCAGGTTGTGAAAGCTGTGGGAATGGAAGTGATCCGTTGTTCTAATCTATAATGAGAGTACCGAACCCCCCTGTGTCTTCAGCCTGATTGTGGTGGCAACATCTGCATTTACAGATTCATTGGTGACTGTCTGGAGGTTACTCTTCAATGCATGCTCTTTATGATCTGATCGGAGTCACACACTAAAGAGTAGATGTCTTGCAGCGATGTAATTTTGAGTTATGCTGCCTGAGCTGTGTTCCTCTCCCTGCTGGGTTTCTGACTGCTGTACCAGAAGCAGCATCACAACTTTTCTCATGAAGTAGGTTTATGGCGCACAGTCACTGGGAAGTCTCCTTTAGAAAAAACGTCGTGCTAATGTAGGACACTGGTTTGAAGCAGGGCTGTAACACAGTGGACTGGATCTAGGAAGATAATCAGTGTACTGCATGATAGGGATATTGCCTGGATGCCATTCAAGCTTCCGTATCTCTCATTCCTAGTACACATCTATGTTTGGCGTGTACTCCACAGGTGTATTCACGCAAGGACACAGAGAGAATCCTCTTGAATGTTTTTGGTACATCCCTTCCTTGGGGCCAAGTCTGTTCTCACTGCAATTAGCAGGAGCTTGTGTTGCAGTTCTTGTGCGTAAGCCTTGCTTAGCCGAGCAGTCTCCCTGACCTCAGTGGGGCTCCTTGTGTGCCTAATTTAGGGCTGGAATTTGCCAGTGGGTCAGCACCCATCGGGATGCTGATAAGTAAGACCTACTCGGTCTATAGACCTGCTATTTTAGATCACCCTAAAGACTGCCCCTGATGGGCACTGCCAGTGGGAACCCACAGCACAGACCAGATCCAGATCTGCTGGACTGTCCCAGCTGTGTGATGTGCCCCAGTCTGTGGGTATTTAATGGGTTAAAGGGACATTCATGCTTCTAGTGATAGCATATAATGACTGAGAGATGAACACACGTTTACGGCACAGCGTTTTCATGAGGCAGGATTGATAAATGAGAAGCAAAAGTCTGTCTGGGGCATGGCTAAAGGTGAAGTGACACTGGTGTTACAGGTTATGGGTTGCAAGGACCCTGATTGTCTCCCTTCCCTCCTGCAAGGCTGCAAAGGGAAGGAAGAGCGAAGGCAGCAAATCCTGCTCTTGTTTTGGCTTCCTTCACGTGCCTGCAAAGGCATTGCTATGTGAAAATCCTGGCAGGGGGTGGGAAATGCTGCGTCTGTTGGAGCTGAACAAGTTCCTGTATGTTCAGTAGCTGTGGTGTCCTTGTTTGCTCTTTCTTGCGAGGTGTGTGAATGGGGACCTTTGTACATCAGGACGTGTGGTACTGCCCAGGTACTCCTTGGATATAAAAGAATATTTGTGCAGTGGCAGCTGAGCCATAGAGATGGTAGAAGCAGGTGCCTTGTCTACATTTCATAGGAAAATGGAGTACTTTTTATTGAATAAATCAAGGCTTTGTTAGCTAGGCCACCTTATTCCTGCAGGGAATCCGTAGGAAGGATTTATATTAAGTGTTCTCTGATGATAATGATAATTTTAAAATAGAATTCAGAATATTATGCCACCTAAATCTTGATACCCCCTTCCTTCAGCTCAGAAATACTAATGCAAGGTGTATCTTGTATTCCATATTACATGGCTGTTCCAATTTCTTTTCTTTTTGAGCTATATGTTCATGTGGAGTTAGAGGCTTTATCTTCACAGCTGCACAGTCCCCCTCACAAGCCTCTCCAGACATGCAATTTAGCAAAAAAAAAACTTGCTTTGTTCCTCAGCATTATATGGCATAATCAGGGGAATGAATAGAGATGCCAGAAAGATTTATGACTTGATTTTTTTTTTCAGAGATGGAGAGGACAACTAATACACAATATTGATTTCATGAGAAATTGGGGATCCTCACAATAGACAAGTGTTTTTTTCAATATCCACTTCAGGAATATCACCCTAAATTAAGTGGCTTTTTTTAGAAACTAAAGGATGAATAGGAAAAATTTTCAAATGGACTGCTTTTTTCTTTTCAAAACATGAAGATATGCTTTGATAATCTAGAGTACAGTAGGATCTGGCATTCGTGGGAAGTCCTACCCAATGCTAATCCATACTTCAGAAAATGTGCTATAACCTCGCTACCCCTGAAGATCCTTTCAGTGAAAATGTTGCAAAAAGCTTTGCTAGATTTCAGCAAACATTTTTTTTTTTTTTTAAAAATCACCTAAAAGTGCAACATTCATGAACATTCTTAAAACAAACAGAACACAGCATTTCAGTTTCCAATCAAACTCTTAGCTGGTTTAAACTCTCTCTTTCCACAGTGCAACTGAATACAGTTCTGTCTTTTTAATTATCCTAAATACAAATTCAACCACATAGTGACATCTCTTGCTTTGTTTTGGCTGGATTTATGATACTTCTTGAGAGCAGCTTTTGGTTCGAAAGGAGTGTGAGCTGCTCTGCTCCCACCCCTGAGATGCTGAGCATGAAGTCTAATTATGCTCTTTCTGTCTTTCTTGGTCGTTCCCTGCTACACTGATGACAAATTTAGCAAAAAACCTCCAGCTGTGCTGAGACTGTGGAAGGAGTTGAGGCTTGGGGTTAGAGCCTAAATAGCATGTAACCTCTTATTTCCTACCCTGTCTGGCTCTGAATGGCAGCTATGCAAATTATATGCATACACTTTCTGCTGTAGGTTGGTTTTATGGGGGCTTTCACCGCAGTAGATGAACTTTGAACAAATAATTTTAAGCTGGCAACTTTAATCAATGCAATTTTGTCCTTGCAAAACCAGGCTCTTCAATGTCACTTGTAATTCAGCACTAGTTAAATACTGTTGGTTTCCTAGGGAAGATGTGCTATTGTTTAAATCAGAAAGGCAAATACAAACGTAATGCATTATCCTGTCTACCAAACGTGTGGGACATGAAGATAAACATCTTGTAGTCAAGCTTCAAATGCAACTTAGTTCCCATTCTTCTTTTAATTCCTGGAAAGAAAGATCTGCACAAAGAATGGGGCTCTTAAAATCCTAGTCTGAAACCAGTTGTAATGAAAGTCAGCTACTGTAGCTCTATAGCTCTGGACCTCTGTGCCTTCAGAAATTAAATGTCCTGTTCCTACTGATTTTTTAAAATTAATATTTAATGATAGTAAAAGCATGATTTTTCATGTCAGAAGAGGATTTCTTCCTAACAAAATCTTTCTTTTGATGCAACTCAGAGGACTTCCCTGTCCCTGTCGGATGCTGCCCAGAGCCATGGCCAGACCACTGGATGCTATAGCATCTCCTGGCTTCTGGAGTCAAGTGAACCACTTGTTCTCTCCCTGGTATGTGTCTGTCTTGCATACCCCTTATCCAGCCTCATATCCCAAATCCTGGGGCACCCAGCACCACAGAGTGAGCCAACATACCTTTGTCTCCCACTCTAAGCCCAACTGTGGTAATTTCTGTGGTTTATACCTACTTTCTAAAAGTATAAGAACTGCTATCAGCTCCTGGGTCTATGGGGCAGCACAGCAGAGTGCTAATGAGACCTGCTCTTTCTACCACTTCAGCTCTGTGTGGGCAAATGGGTGTTAAACTGAATTTTAATCTGCTGGCAATGAACATCTTATTATACAGCTGTGCCTAAGGGCTCAGCAGCTTTGTGCACCACACACAGCATGTTCAGGTGGAAGCTGAGCTTGTGGGTGAGGATTTAGGAGAGAAAAGACAGTTCCCAGTTTCTGCTGATTGCCAGCAATACAACGGAGACTGTTGGAAGCTCTTTTTCTCCACCATCTACACATAGACATACTACTACTACTATTCTTGCTGGGATGGGCACTAGCTGGAGGATATTTCTGTTTGGATGGAGAAGCGGAGCGAAAAATAAGAAGTGTCATAAAAACATGCATACAGCACACACACCAGATGCATGTACCACAAACTGGAGGTCCTGCCAGCTCTCCTTTGCCATCCCAAGAATATCAGTTTGAAAGGAAGATACCAGGGACACAAATTTTTCCTTTTGTTGCTTCTGTCAGGCTTATTTTAATCTGCTTGCCTAAATTTGCCAGAGGTGTTGTTAGTTAGCAGCACAATGCCAATTTCTGTGAGCAGGGCCTTGGGGCTTTCTGTCCTTTATCTGAAGAAAGGCACAATAGCCTGAGATACAGGGAGTTTATTTGATACTGATACTTCATGGTTCTCTCCCAGCTCTATTAGTAATCCAGTCACCAGCTCCTGTCTCTCCCCTTGTTCTACAATTTCACACACTCCTGCTACTGTGTCTGCTGCATCTCTGATTCACAAAGCTTCTTCCTTCAACTTCAGATCACTTTTGCAGAGTAACTCCTGGTAAGAAAATCTTTTAAACCTGTTTAATAAGACTATGGCCAGTGCGAGTGTGGGGCAACTGATGTTTAAGGCGAAAGGAACAAAGAATGTTTTAATGTAAAGAGAACCCATCAAAGGTTCTTAAAAAGAAATTGCTAAAGATGTTGCACAAGTGACTTATGGAACACATCTGTGGTTTTTTAATTGTCTTTTAAGTTTTTCAACATTTTAATTAGAGCCTTTATTAGCAAGTGCCTCATTATAAAAGTCTGATATTTTTTATTATTTTCTACTTCATAATTTTTACAAGTGACTTTCTACAAATATTTTGGTCTAAAAAGGTCATTCTGGGAGAAAGCAAGAAGGAAGTAACAGTGTTAAATCAGTCATGCAAAAGGTGTGATGTGAAGTATAGCTTGTTGTAATGAATTTTTTTCCAAGGACAGAAAGCCCCATGAATTTTGTTCACTAAAGTGAGCCTAATTTCTGGTCACAGCAATTCTGGTGTATTGATTTCCAGCCCCACACTTTCCTGGTAAACAAGATCTCATCACAGGCCCTGGTTTGTGTCAGTAAGTCCTTTCTGCTCAAGCAAATCAAATGTTTTAATCTCCAGGTCCTCACAGCTTTTGTGCTCAATTGCACACAAGCCTCTAAATGCAGAGGCTCCAAGCTGCAGCTGCATGGCTGGGCAGGGCAGAGCCGGAGAGCACCCATTAACCCTTGCCTGTGAACTGGTGGCTCCTTGTCCCAGGCCATGCCAGCTGTTTGCAGCTGCACAGTTTCTCCCTTTGCACCTGGGCAGGATCAGCCCTGACTCGTGCCTGGGCTGTAGCACAGGGGGGCAGGAGGAAGGCTGGCTGCAGCAGCAGGATGCTCAGGGCAGGCCAAGCTGTGTCCTGGATCCCAGGCTGCTCTAAGGACGTCTCTCCTACCTCCAGCATACTCTGTGCTCACACTTAGGCTGCTGGGCTGATGAAGATCTAGCTTTTGCATTTTTACAGCACTCTGATGACTTTATATAACTTTCAGATATAGCAATCAAGCCTCTGAGCAACTGGACCCAAAATCTTAAATTTAGAACTGATGAGGAAGCAAAATTCTGAATACAAACTGACTGCTGCTGCTTGGTTGCTTGTGGGTTTAGATTGCTGTCTTTAGGTGCCTTTGCAGGTTGCTCACAGAGTAACATAAGCCCTCAAAAAATAAGAATAAGCTCATGTTCCCCCCATTTTAGCCCATCAGTCACTGCTCTTCAGCATTCTTGTGGCCAGCTGTCCCAATGACTATACTCTGTGCACTGAGCCAGTGCTGATATCTCAGCTGTAAGTAACATGCAGTAAGGGAGCACTGCATATATTTAAAGTGTGTAAGGACCTGGCAGATATTGTGCCAAGACAGGTTGGTATATAACAGTTCTGCGCCTATCTGAGACCTCCTCCTTGGAGGATTTGTTCTTTAGTGTTGTATAACACCTTTTGCACTGACCTCTGAGATAATGTGCATCAGGAACATCATTATTGTCAAGGGAGCCAGGCAGCAGCTTGGGAGTTGGTACAAGGGCACATGAATAATAGCATTATTTCCAATCAGAAAATTGCTAAATTTAAGTCTATTACTGAATCCAACAGAACACTGTGCAGCTTGGCACCTTATGCAGGGTGTGCACCTACATAAGATTATGTTCATAACAGGAATCAATAAGGTTCAAAGAAAAAGCTGGAAAAAATCTCCATGAGCATGTGGAAGGGAATACTAAATGTTTAGTGATATTTTTAGCTGATCTCTTGATTTTAAAGTTGTTTTTACTCTAAATATCCTTCCCTAACAAAGTGAAATAGTAAGCTACTGAAAAAAACCCAGAGGGATGGGAAAAATTCATACAAGATTGGAGTTTGTTTTGCCTTCAGCTGAGATGTTTCGTGCAGGGCAAGCTGAACTCCTTATACCTGCTAGATCCATAGACCCATAACAGAAAGGGACAGACATAGTCCTTTATTTAAAACTAATGCCTGTGAGGCTGTCGGTGTGAGCACCAGAATGCAGAGCAACGGTGTACAGCTGAACATAAAAGTCCTTAAAATAATCCTTCCTCACACAACTGCCACCAAAAGTACTGTCAGCAAAGGAAACTACTCTGCTGAGTGGGGATGGTTCCCTCTTCCAGCATCTGAGAGCGAATGTGGCATCACTGGGTCTGTTGTAAGCAAGCCTGTCAGTACCTGTAAGGTGACTGCCTGTGCCTCAGAACACAGAAGTAATAACCTGCAAAATTAAGACAGTGCAAATTCTAATGTTTCCCAGGAGTGTCTGGCTTTGCAGTTTTAGCAGTGCTGTTACAAGGCAGGTTGTTTTTTTTTTTCTTTTATGGTAATACATTTGATCCAGCATTTACAATTAGGAAGTTCTAAAAGTAACAATACCAATTTACTATTAGGAAAAAAAAATAAAAAAAATTAAATGGGGCTTTCCTATGCAAACAGCAGGAAGATGAGCCAAAACTAATAATGGCAGGTGGTTTCTGTCTTGTATTTCTATGGTAAAAAACAGGAAGCTGTCTGACATTGATAAAACTGCTCTTGAAAAGTTGTCATCAAAGGTCTAAATTATTCATTTGAAGGCATCGTTACTAAACGCACACTAAACAGGAGCCAGGCTCTTAAAAGACAAGCTAAAAAATACTGGGTTTGCATGTTTTCTCTTCGTTAATTTTTTCTACAGTGGAGAGAGGAAGAGTAATGATGTGCTCATTTTTATGCTGCATTAACTAATTATAGACATTAAAGGCAAAAAACACCTACTATTTTATTTAAATCTCCCCCTAGCTGTTGTCATGGCTGACAAATCCAGTTCTTTTTAAATACAGTTTTGCAAACTGCTCTTTCCTTTTACAAGCATGCTTCACAGCACAAAACCACCATAAAATAATGAGTAATGTAATTCCCTTACCTGTCTAGGCCATGTGTCCTTGCAACTTCAAAGGTCACCGAGCTGAGAGATCCTCTGTGGGTGATGCTTTTATTTACTGTAAATGTAGTTTTCTCTCGCTCTCACCTGCAAGCCCCTCTCCATCAGGCTTCTCCCGTAGCGTCTGCAAAACACAATGCATCCAGCATGAGCACATGCTGTATTGCAAAGGTTGAATCGCGTAGAATCACCTGGATTTTATTAAAAGAGGAGTCCAAGTAGACCCGCTGTGACAGAACTCTGCATGTGTGAATGTTTTCGCTTTCGTACTTTACGCACTGTGCCAATATTGGGGGGTGGGAGGTGACAAATAATATATTTTTCATTATCTCAACTGTTTTAGCTCTAAAGGGAAATCATGCAAAAAGCAGGCTGGCAAAAGTCACTCATTGCATGAAGGGTATGGAATAAATAATATACTTAATTACAGCATCAAAAAAGGGCTTCTTGTATGCTAAAATCAAAAGAGGATTTGACCTCAGTCTGGGGTGATGAAACATGAGCACAGATCTCACTAAATAACTGAGATCACCAATATGTGCCCATTTATATGTTCTTAGGACATCTACAACCCGATTCCTGCATTGTATTCCTTCCCAGA